>CAUZXS010004771.1:0-143958 GCA_963585895.1 Sepioteuthis lessoniana | reverse complement strand
GAGCATGCACACTTTAGTCACTTCTAAGATTTCCCTAAACTTGTTTCAAAGATGATGCTAACAACTAATACTACAACCTAATACTAATGGAGATAAACCTATTTTTATATACCACTGTTTATCAATATTCTAGTTTACACAGATTTATGAAAAGATAATTTTGGATTATGATTTTGATAGCTTTTCTTTTATTAAACTCTTGAATAACTTTTTGAAAGAGTCAGCTCTAAATTTCTCTTTTGTCTCCAGCATTTTTGTGTATTTGGTATTTAATCCTTAACTTTTAGTTATTTGAATGTGCCCTTTGACCTCTCCCAAGTGTTGTTCATTTGTACAGCAAACAACATGTCAACCATTCCACCAGCTCTTTTGGACCGAATGGAAATAATCCGCATCCAGGGATATACTCAAGAAGAGAAACTTCACATTGCAGAACGTCACCTTATTCCTAAGCAGCTCAAACAACATGGACTGACCAGGGAGCAACTGCAGATCCCAACAGATACAGTCAAATTGATGAGTAAGAAATAACTTTTGATCTTTTTTTTTCTGGCCTCAAATTTCAATTTCCAGAGTTTTATTCTAGAATTTAGATGGATTTTCTTTTAGGTTATCTGCCTTTGAAATTTTTTAAACAGATCTATTTGATCCATCGAGGAGACTCTAACCTGTGCTATCACTCTGGGTCTGAGTGGACCTGGAAGTAATGGCAATAAAGGAGTACTCCACACTCCCTAGAGTTTCAGAACTAGAGCCTCACTGTTAGATGCAGTTTACTGTCATATTCAGCATACCCTTTTTTTTTTTTTTTTTGAGGAGTCTTACCCCACTGCTGGGAGATACAGTCAATTTATTCTATGTCCTACCAACAGAGTGGGCCAAATTAGAATAGACCTGTAATTTTTTATAGTTGTTTGATAATTGCATTTAAAAAAAAAAAAATTTTTTCTCTAATTTAAGTAGAAATTTTAGAGTAAATTTGTTATAATTGTTATATTCATTTCTCTCTAGTATTTTCTATTTTCATTTCTTTCAGTTTCTCAGTACACAAAAGAAGCTGGTGTCCGTAACTTAGAGCGAACGATTGCAGCTGTTTGTCGGGCAGTGGCTGTGCGGGTTGCTGAGGCCCTAAGCTCTGGTCAGCAGAACAAGAATCCTGAAACTGTGTCTCCCGAAGATGAAGAAACCAAAGAACCTTCTGCTCATAGCACAGATGATGACAAGATAAGCGATGTTGCTGGAGACCTGTCTGCATTAGCACATCCACCTGATATGCCAATTGTCATCGATGAAGCAGCCTTGGAAGATATACTTGGGGTGAGGCTTAAATAAATCTATTTGTGAAGTTACCAGAATTGCTTTATTATTATCATATTTTGATGAATTCCTTAGGAAATTTCTGGTGACCACATTTGTCTTTTTCTTTTCACAGTAATGAGATGATCATGTTAGTTAATGCCCTGTGTAGCGAACAAGAAAAGTAAATAAGGGTTGGAATGTCCCCATCCTCTTTTTTTTGTTTTTGTGATATTCTTTTTTGTATTGAATAATATTTATTTGTGCATTTAGATTCTGAGTTTTTCATGGGGTTACTGTGGTTGGGGATTGAGCTATTATTGGTGGTTCAACATGATACATATGTTGATGTGAAAAAACTATTCGGTGTCTCTATGCTGCATATTCATGAACTGGACATTGGCATGATGGTTAGAGTGTTTGCCAATAGCCCAGGTGACCTCGGTTCAATCCTAGGTCGAGTGATACTAAAGACTCAAAAAATGGTACTTGATACCTCATTGCTTAACACTCAGCATTATAAGGTATGGATCAAGGGTAAAGTGGAGCAATCCAGGGAAAGTAGTATTGCCCTTCTCTACACCTTGGTATAGTAGCTATTGAAAAGGGAGCCTTCGGGTCACCCTCGACTATGGTTACCAACTGTATTTTTTTACTTTTATGCTGCATATGAAGATGTGGGTAGAGCCATTAGTGGAAGTTTTTATGCTGTATGTGAGGATGTGGATAGGACTGTTAGTGGAGGTGAGAGTAGAGTTCCTATGTGTAAGTAGGCTATGAGATAGGGAAGATTTGTCATTTATTTGGGCTGGCAATGCTGCAAGAAGGATAGATTGTTCGAAAAGTCTTAAGTGTCTGCCATGTATGTTTGTCAGTCAGTTCAGGAGAAAAAAGATATTGTGTGTGATAAGGCTAAAATGTTTGCTCTTTATTTTAGCCCAACAAGTCACAAGAAAAGAGATATTATGAAAGACATGATTGACAGGGTTTTTGATAAGGCTGTATTGGGGGGCGGGGAGAATGAAAAATTTGTGTTCTTGGAAGCATTGGTTGTATTGCCTTCTGATTGGATAAAAGACACATGACCCTTCACCACTACATCTGTATGGTTGACAGTTTCATTTTAGCCATGATAAAATAGATCATGGAATGGAGGGGAATAAGAGGCTAAGAATGGTTCTGCCTTAACATTACTTTAATATACACTGATAGGCAAAAAATGAACCTGTTTGGGTTTTTTTTTTGGTTTTTTTTATATGCTATTTTATAAGTAAAATTTGAGATTTTCTATAGAATTTTTTCTTTTCTTATACTCAATACTTGCCTGGCTTTTGAATAGAGCTGACAAATACCTGCTGTGTTTTTTTTTTGTGCATTAAAAAACAATCAACACTGGCTTTATATATATATATATATATATATATCATCATCATCATCATCATCATGTCGCGCCGCCTGCGCGGATATCCCTGACCGTCTCTCGCCATTTCTCCCTATCATTCATCGCCTCCGGCAGGTCTTCAGGATTACAACCCGTGTCCTCACATAGCTGCTGTATGTAAGTTCGTGCTGGTCGTCCCACTCTTGCACATCCATGAGTGGGGGTCCACAGGAGTACATCGCTTATGAGCTCGTCCTTGCTTCTCCAGCAGTGTCCTGCGTGTCTGGTTCGTCGAACTTGTATAGTTTTTGTGATGGGGGGCAAGTGTCCGTATAGTTGGAGTCTCGTGGGGTGTTGTCGCCAGGACTTGTTTAATACTGCTCTCAACATTCTTGTGTAATTTCCGTCCAGCCTCCTCTCCAGCCGTTTCGTAAGCGTCCATGTGGTGCATCCATATAGCAGTATCGACACAACCGCTGCCTGGAAGAAACTGCGTTTCATTTTATCTGTTAGGTCCGACTTCCATATGATCGAGAGCCTATCGATAGCTGTCCATGCCTTCGTCAGTCGTGTGTCGATGTCCTTCTCGGTTGATGAGACGCTGCTTCCTAGGTAGGTGAATTTGTCGACTAGTTTCAGAGAGGCTCCGTCTAGTGTGGCAATGTTGCCTGTTTGGTTGTAACACATATATTCGGTTTTGTTTGCATTGACATGTAGGCCAATGCCAGCTGCAGCTCGTTCCAGACTATGTAGTAGTGTCTCTGCTTGATTAGGCGTATTCGCTAGTAACGCCAAGTCATCAGCGTAGTCGGCGTCCGTGATTGTTTTTGCGGGGTACCTTTTGCTTCTTCTCTTAGTCAGCTCAAAGCCATTTTCTCTGATTTTGTCTATCGAAGTCCTAAGCACATAGTCTAGACAGATGATAAAGAGGTACGGGGCTAGTGTGTCTCCTTGTAGTACTCCTGCAACAATGTCGAAGTATTCCGTGTCTCCATCTGGTGAACGTACTTTTACTTTGGTGTTTCTGTAGAGAATCATTATCGCTGCTACGGTTTCTTTTGGTAGGCCGTAAGCTAGTAGGATTTGCTCCATCTTCCCTCTGTGTATGGAATCGAAGGCCTTGGTAAAGTCGACAAATAGTAATGTCGCCTGTAAGTTTTTTGCCCGAACGCCTTCCAGGATTCTACGGATGGTCAGTATTTGTGAGGTTGTGGATCTGTTTCTCCGGAAGCCATTTTGGTTTTTCCTAAGGATGTTTTCCATTTTGGGTTCTATGCGGTTTCGTAGTAGGGCATTGTAGATTTTGGCTGCTATGGATGTAAGTGTTATCCCTCGGTAGTTCTTGGCTAGTCCGAGGTCGCCTTTTTTAGGGAATGGAAGGATGCATCCCTTCGTCCATCGTTCTATCCTATTTTGACTATAGACTGCGTTGCATTGCCGGAGCAGTATATCGTCGAATTGTCTCGTCTTCCACACTTCTGGGGGGATCTCGTCTAGCCCCGCCGCTTTCCTATTTTTAATTCTTCTGAGAACCGTGTCGAGTTCTTCTTTGGTGAAAGGACCTAGTTTTACGTCTAATTGCTTACTAATAATTCTGGTGATCGGTTCATCCGTTATTTCCGGTGGGTTTCCTAGTAGATTTTTGAAATGCTGTTCCCACAGTTTTATTCTTTCTTGTTGGCTTGCAGCTTTCAATTTTGCTTTGGCTGTGCTCTTCCTTCCACTTACTTCGTTTATTGTTTGCCAGGCTATCCTGGATTGCCTATCTTCCACCGAGTCTCTAATCTTATCTATCTGATTTTGTACGTATTCTGCCTGTTCTTTTAGGTATATTCCTGTTAATTGATGTTGCGCCTTTTCTAGTTCTCGTGCATTTGTATTTGTTGGGTTCTGTTGATAGTTTTTGGAGGCAGTCTTCACGAGTGCACGTTTTTCTCTAGCTGCTGGCGTTTCCCAAGGGACTCTATATTTAGTTCTAGGTTTTGTTGGAATACACTTTTCTGCCGCCTCCAGGTGTGCTTCTACAAAATTTTCATATTCGTCATTTGGGGTGCCTATTTCTACCTTCTCTTGTAGTGCTTCGAATCTGTTTCTTAATTCTAATGCATATTTATCTCTAATATCTCTGTTGTTGAGTAGGGCCCAGTCATAGTGCTTGGTCGTCGCTTTACGTGTGGCATTTTTTCTTAGGCTTAGTCGTACTTTGGCCGTAACTATTCGATGATCGGAGGACACACCCTCGAAGGAGGAGTATGCCTCGCAATTCATCGCACTATTCTTCCATTTCCTGTTTATAAGGACGTAGTCTATCTGTGCTTTACTCTTATTCGCGTATGTGTAGGTCCATAATTTCCCCTCCCTTTTTTGAAAGTTTGTATTGAGGCAGGTTAATCTATTTTCTATCATGAAATCTATTAAATGCTGTCCATTCCTGTTAGATGCGTAGTGTAGGCTGTATTTGTTGTGTCTGTTTTTCCCGATTTGTGCATTCATATCTCCGCCAATGACTAGCAGGTTGTGTTTCGGAATGCTACGTACTAGGGAGGATAGATCTTCGTAGAAGGTGGCTATTTCGTTTTCTTCGCTAACATTGGTAGGGCTGTAGCAGGAGATAATTGTTGCTTTGGGGTTGCCATTAAACGTTGCGGCCATCATCCTAGGTTGTATTCTCTCAATGCTGTTCAGTGTTTTTAACGCTCTCGGTCCTAGAAGTATTCCCACCCCTCCTACCGATGCATTGACAGAGTTTTTCCATGCCGATACAGTCACCAGCATCCATCCATTTCCAGTTTCGTGATACTTGATATCTTCGGTGTGCGTGTATCGGTGCTCTTGTATGCAAATTATATCTATCTTATGCTCTACGGCTGATGCAGTTAGCTCTGATAGTTGACCTATTCTATTTAGGGTTCTTACGTTAAATGTCGCTATCTGTATTGTTTGTTTGCATTTTAGTAGTTTTTGTTTGTGTTTGAGCTCTGTAGCTGATTTTTCGAACACCGAGGCCAGGGCTCCAACCTCAGCAGGACGCGCCCCTTTTTTACCCGCGCGAAGAGCGATGCGGTTTATGGATCTGGTTTGAGTACTAGTCATGGTTATCTTTCGATGGCTGTTTTTGTTCTCATCTATAGAAGCCACTCTTATAGATGAGCAGCAGTAGTTCCCCGATCGAACTGGCAATCTTGAGCGTTAAGCCGCAAGACTCACACGTACAGCATGCTGCTTCCCATGTGTACGCGGTAGTAATAAAAAAAAAAAAAATAAATAAAAAAAAAAAAAAAAAAAAAAAAAAAATTCACTTTTTTTAATCTTAAGTTTTAACTTAGTTAAAGTCCAGGACTGCTGGATGTTAAAATTCAAAGAAATTTTGTGGTATATTTCATGGTTATCTAGTGGTGGACAGACAGAGAGAGAGAGAGAGAGAGAGAGACACAGAGAGAGAGAGAGAGAAAGAAAGAGAGAGGAGGAGTCAACTCTTTTATGGCTTTCGTCTTTAGCACGTGTTAGACTACATTTGAGGTGTTTTGGATTTTTTTTTTCCTTTCTTTTCAGGGGGGGGGCAATTTTGGGGGTTTTCTTTAGCAAATTTAGAAGTTCGCCTTCCAAAAGTAAAGTTTTCCTGAAAATTAACTCGCATAAGTCTTCATTCTTCATTTAAACAACACATAATACAGCTGAGATTTAAGACATTACTATTTTAAATCAAATGTGCATTTTTAAATGAATAGTTTAGTAGAATAAATTTACTGACCTCTGTGAAAAAAATTCTGGAAACGGAATCACTTCCAAACGTATGCATACTATTTCAACAAATGAAGGATTAAATTATTACTAATTTTAGTATTTATATTAAAGGTTCCACTCCTATATCATGGTCAACTGGTGGTGGACAGAGAGAGAGAGAAAGAAAGAGAGAGGAGGAGTCAACTCTTTTATGGCTTTCGTCTTTAGCACGTGTTAGACTACATTTGAGGTGTTTTGGATTTTTTTTTTCCTTTCTTTTCAGGGGGGGGGGGCAATTTTGGGGGTTTTCTTTAGCAAATTTAGAAGTTCGCCTTCCAAAAGTAAAGTTTTCCTGAAAATTAACTCGCATAAGTCTTCATTCTTCATTTAAACAACACATAATACAGCTGAGATTTAAGACATTACTATTTTAAATCAAATGTGCATTTTTAAATGAATAGTTTAGTAGAATAAATTTACTGACCTCTGTGAAAAAAATTCTGGAAACGGAATCACTTCCAAACGTATGCATACTATTTCAACAAATGAAGGATTAAATTATTACTAATTTTAGTATTTATATTAAAGGTTCCACTCCTATATCATGGTCAACTGGTGGTGGACAGAGAGAGAGAGAGACACAGAGAGAGAGAGAGAAAGAAAGAGAGAGGAGGAGTCAACTCTTTTATGGCTTTCGTCTTTAGCACGTGTTAGACTACATTTGAGGTGTTTTGGATTTTTTTTTTCCTTTCTTTTCAGGGGGGGGCAATTTTGGGGGTTTTCTTTAGCAAATTTAGAAGTTCGCCTTCCAAAAGTAAAGTTTTCCTGAAAATTAACTCGCATAAGTCTTCATTCTTCATTTAAACAACACATAATACAGCTGAGATTTAAGACATTACTATTTTAAATCAAATGTGCATTTTTAAATGAATAGTTTAGTAGAATAAATTTACTGACCTCTGTGAAAAAAATTCTGGAAACGGAATCACTTCCAAACGTATGCATACTATTTCAACAAATGAAGGATTAAATTATTACTAATTTTAGTATTTATATTAAAGGTTCCACTCCTATATCATGGTCAACTGGTGGTGGACAGAGAGAGAGAGAGAGAGAGACACAGAGAGAGAGAGAGAAAGAAAGAGAGAGGAGGAGTCAACTCTTTTATGGCTTTCGTCTTTAGCACGTGTTAGACTACATTTGAGGTGTTTTGGATTTTTTTTTTTCCTTTCTTTTCAGGGGGGGGCAATTTTGGGGGTTTTCTTTAGCAAATTTAGAAGTTCGCCTTCCAAAAGTAAAGTTTTCCTGAAAATTAACTCGCATAAGTCTTCATTCTTCATTTAAACAACATATAATACAGCTGAGATTTAAGACATTACTATTTTAAATCAAATGTGCATTTTTAAATGAATAGTTTAGTAGAATAAATTTACTGACCTCTGTGAAAAAAATTCTGGAAACGGAATCACTTCCAAACGTATGCATACTATTTCAACAAATGAAGGATTAAATTATTACTAATTTTAGTATTTATATTAAAGGTTCCACTCCTATATCATGGTCAACTGGTGGTGGACAGAGAGAGAGAGAGACACAGAGAGAGAGAGAGAAAGAAAGAGAGAGGAGGAGTCAACTCTTTTATGGCTTTCGTCTTTAGCACGTGTTAGACTACATTTGAGGTGTTTTGGATTTTTTTTTTCCTTTCTTTTCAGGGGGGGGGGCAATTTTGGGGGTTTTCTTTAGCAAATTTAGAAGTTCGCCTTCCAAAAGTAAAGTTTTCCTGAAAATTAACTCGCATAAGTCTTCATTCTTCATTTAAACAACACATAATACAGCTGAGATTTAAGACATTACTATTTTAAATCAAATGTGCATTTTTAAATGAATAGTTTAGTAGAATAAATTTACTGACCTCTGTGAAAAAAATTCTGGAAACGGAATCACTTCCAAACGTATGCATACTATTTCAACAAATGAAGGATTAAATTATTACTAATTTTAGTATTTATATTAAAGGTTCCACTCCTATATCATGGTCAACTGGTGGTGGACAGAGAGAGAGAGAGAGAGAGACACAGAGAGAGAGAGAGAAAGAAAGAGAGAGGAGGAGTCAACTCTTTTATGGCTTTCGTCTTTAGCACGTGTTAGACTACATTTGAGGTGTTTTGGATAAAGCTGGCAACCGCAGTCGAGAGCAACCTGAAGGCTCCCTTTTTGATAGCTACTACACCAAGGTGTAGGAAAGGGTGCTACTCCTTTCCTTGGATTGCTCCACTTTAGCCTTGATACTTACTGAGAGTTAAGCAAGGAGGCATCAAGTATCATTTTTTGAGTCTTTGGAATGAGTCAACCTGTGATTGAACCCCCAACTCCCTGGGCCTATATATATAGGTCTCTACAGGAACTCAGATCACTTCATCTATTTTGATTAAGATAGTACTGTCTCATTAAATAGCAAGCCTCTGAAATTAGTAAACAAGTTAATATACTTTGGTAGCAATATCTCATTTACTGAAAGTGATGTCAACATATGCATATGTAAAGCATGGATTGCTTTTGACAGGTTAATGAGCATATGGAAATATTATCTCTCTCATAAAATAAAACTGGAATTCTTCCATGCTGTAGCCGTATCAGTAATACTGTATGGTTGCACCACTTGGACTTTAATGAAATTCCTGAAAAAAAAAGGTAGTTAAAAACTGCACAAGGATACTGTGTGCCATTTTGAACAAATCTTGGAAGCAGTACCTTACAAAACAGCTGTTGTATGACTACTTACCTCATATCCCACAAACCATCCAAATAAGATGAGTAAGATAGAATGGGTGTTGCTGGAGAAGTAGATAAACTGCTAAGTGATATTCTTCTATGGACTCTTACACATGGAGCTACCAGTGTTGACCAATCAGCAAAAAACTCCATCAGTTCTTTGCTGATACTGGATGGACTTACCAAGAATGATTGCTGATAGGGATAATGATGAGAGAGAATCAAAGGAATCCATGTTGTAGGCATGCCTTGATGATGGATTTTTCTTTGTAAATTAAAAGTTTTTTATTTTTTAATGACACTTGAAACTACTGGTCACAGTAGTCAAAAGGGACTGTGTGAGGTAACACTTATTTTAGTTTATATATATATATATATATATCTTTCTCTCTCTCATATATATATATATATATATATATATATATATATATATATATAAGGCCTTGTTTATGAGGTACTCAATGAGACTTGAACTCACTTGTGTTTGCAGTTTTCAGTTGGTTATGGGGTTATATGGAGGTCACTCCTCTCTTTTTCTTAGAGTATACTTACCTTAACCTGCTTTACCCCTCATTGGTCTTTGATATTTGATATGTTTTTTCATTGTATGTTTGTTGGAGTGGTTTCGGATTTCTTTTCAGTTATTTTTTTCTGTGTGAATCTTGAGATTATTTTTTTGTGTGTGGTAGTGTGGTTTTAAATTTACTGGTGGTTATTTTTTACGAATAATTTTTGTGTGTGTGTGTATATATATATATATATATATGTTTGTGTCCATTTGGGTGTTTGTATGATTCATGTTTTATTCAACTTTGGTTTAAATTTATCTATGAATTTTATTCCTTTATTTGAAGTAGCGTGTAGTTTTTGGTTTGGTATATGGGCATTATTTTAAATTAACCTTGACTACATTTGTGTAGGTGTTTCAATTCATTTAATTTTCTGTTATTTTGATATTGCCCTTGTAAAGTGATATTCTTATATTAAGGGCCGTGTTGACCCTATGTATATTTCTTCACACTTGCTAGATTCGAATATGTAGACTATGTTTTTTGAGTTGCAGCTTAAGTCTTTATTTTGAATTTTGTTTAAGGGTTTTTAAATGTATAGGATTTCTCTTCTATAATTATATCACATATTTTCCATATTTATTATTGCATTTGGTAATTTCTTATGTTGTGTTTTCTCCAAATGTAGAAGAGGTGAGTATTCTGTTAAGATTTTTGGTGTTGTCTCTGACTTTTAATGATTTTTGTTGTCTTGTATTTCTTTGATTTTTGTTATTATTCTTAAGTTCTTCTAGATTTTTCATAATTTCTCTGAATAGTTCTGGGTTGTTTCTGTTGTAGGTTGCAATGTATGCTCAGGGTTTTCTCATTGTTGTGCTTTTTTCGAGTTCCTTAATTCTTTTTGTGGCATTTTTTTCTGCTAATTCAAATCCCTTATTAGTGTCATTAGGTATCTCTGGTGCAGGGTTGTGTGGAGTCCTTTAAGGTGAGTTTTTTTGAGGTTTTTATCTGTGATTATTGTGAGATTCTATGTGCTAGAGTGTAGGGGATGGATTTTATACAGTTTTTGGAGTGGTCACTTTTGAAGTTGAGGTATTGTTGGGTGTCTGTGAGTTTGTGGTAGATATCTGTAATGATTTGGCTATTTACGTTTTTTATAAGGATGTCTACAAATGGTAGTTCTTTTGAGCTGTGTTCCATTGTAAATTTTATTTTGGGGTGTAGGTTTTGTAGTAGGTTGTGTAATTCGTTAATGTCTCCCTATGGGCATTTTCAGAATATGAAGCAATTATCCAAATATCTTTTCCATGATTTGGTAAATTCTTTTTTTATGTTGTTGCTGTATTTTTTTTACCAATTATTTTGTATAGGTTTTCTTCTAAATATGCTAGATTTAGAGTAGCGTATGTTGGCACCATTTTAGTTCCCAGTGTCTGGATATAGTTAATGTTATTGTAAGGCGTTATTATTAAGGATTATTTCTATAACCTCTATGATAAATTTTTTGTTAAATCTTGGGTATAATGTGTCTGGATATTTATCTATCCAAAATGTGATGGCCTGTTGTCTTAATTCATTGGAGATATTGCTGTATAGGTTTGTGACGTTAAATGTGACTGAGAGTGTGTAGGGATCAATTTTTTTCTGGTATGGAGTTTAGAAAATCTATGTTGTTCTTAATATAGCTTTTTATTTTGTTTAGGAAATATTGTAGTAAAATGTCTATTAATTTGCTAAGTCTGTTAGTTGTGCACAACGGGCCTGCTACAGTGGATCTAAATTTGAGATTACTGGGGTTTGGAATTTCTATATATTTGGATTTTTGTGTTTCTATGGCATCTTTTATTTGTTTGAACTTGGGAATTTTTGGTAGTCCATAAAAATTATTAGTTTTGGGGTTATAATTTAAGAAGTCTTTCTTTTTTAGTTTGTGATTGATTGTGTACTTTGCAGAATTTTGTGATTTTTGATATGATATTATTATCTATGTTTTTATCTATTAGTTTGTAGTTGGTTTCATCTTTCAGTATTTCTTGGATTTTTGTTTTGTAGTATGTTTTATCTAAGATGACTACATCACTTCCCTTGTTTGCTTCTTTTATAATCATGTTTTCATTTTATTGTATATTTTTAAGGCTTGTTTTTGTGAGAGGTTATTTTTTTGTTGTTTTTTTTCTTTTAGGTCGATACTCCATAATTTATTGAGTGTGTTTAGTTCCCTTTTGTTTTTGCCTGGGAAGAATTTGGTCTTATTTTTTACTAAGGAGTCATCTGTATCTCTTATTTTTGAATTTTTCTATTAGCTTAAATTTTCTTTCAAATTCTTTGAGGTCTTTTCTTAGTCCTCCTATGTTTCTTTTTGGAGTCGGGCAAAATTTAAGACCTAGTTTGAGTAAATTTATTTGGTCTTTATTTAACTTATGTGTAGGTAAGTTTATAATGTTTTGTTTAATGTTTTTTTTCACTGGTTTGTTTTGTTTAAAAAAATGGTTTTTGCTTATATTGTCTAAAAAAAATTTTTTTTATGCTCTCAGTTATTGAGTGGCTTTTATTGTATGAGAATGAGTTTATTTTGTTTTTTTCTGGAGTTGTATGTGTACTAGTTTAGCCAATTTTGTCGTGTGTAATAGTTTATAAGGGGATTCTTTTTATGTTTTTCATTTGGAGATATATATATATATATATATATATATATATATATGTAGGTGTGTTCCAAAAAGTACCTAATCATTTTCAAACTTTCTGTCAACATTATATGATTATTATCATTGAATTTTTGCCTATTTGATTTTAACATTACTCTTTAAATGGTGGAACGTTTTATGATGTTTTCATATGACATTGCTTTATAAAAAGAGAAATGTATTGTTTCTGATTGTATATTTAAAAAAAGAAAATTGAAATATCTTAAAATTTCAGCCTCCAAAATTCTACAGTGAAATGTCTGAACGACTTGCTCAGCCTGGTGTTGCTGTTGGTCTGGCATGGACAGCAATGGGAGGAGAGATTATGTTTGTTGAGGCTCTTCGTATGGAAGGGGAAGGTAAACTAACCCTCACTGGACAACTTGGGGATGTAATGAAGGAATCGGCAACTTTAGCTCTCAACTGGGTCCGCAGCCATGCAAAAAGAGTAAGTTTACTATTCAAGCATTTAATGTTTTACTTGTCACTATAATGGTCAGGTGTGTTGAGTATAGTGGTTATTGTTGTTGGAAAGGGACTTGACAACCCAAGTTCAAATCCTGGATGAGGTGGTGTGTGTTTCACTTTATGCTTATGCTTTTAAGAAAGGCATGAATCCATATATTTTCCCCTAACTCTGGGTGAATAGTAGGGTAGACTGGGTTCTTTAGCCTTTGTGAAGCAAACGGACTAGGAGAACAAAAACTCTGAATTCAAACCAGCTATAGTTTGCTTAAAAATTGACCTTGTGTTACATCCTGCTCATGGCATAAATACATACCATGGCCAGTCATCTTCCTTAGCCTTAATTTTGATATTTACCAAATGTGGCTCAAGGCAAAATATGGGAAGGACTTGCTATGAAAAATCTTGGCTTTTACTCATTTAGTACTTATATCCAAATCTAGACATGAAAACAAATTCTTACTGAGCCATTTGAAAACTAGTGACTCCAAAGACTAATAAAAAATAAAATTAATAGTTAAAAAGAATAATAGCTATGTCTAATAATAATAAAAACACTAGAAAATAACATTACAAGATTAGTATAAATAAGCATGTAGTATAAACTAGACTGTCTTTCCCAGAATGCTTCAGAAACTAGGTGCCCGTCCCATCATGCCCAACACAAAAGTATATAAAGAGATACTCACCACATAGGAACCTCTTGGTCACATAATTGTATAGTTGAAAAACTGACCGTCACCAAGTACCATTGACTGTATATTCACTATTCTTAGATCTCAATTACCGATTGAGCACTCTTTATTTATTTATTTAGTAAACTCCATTTTATAGATGTCCGTTTAATAGTCCAGATTCAAAGTGTGGTAGGGGTAACCCAAAGATGAACTTGTTTAGACCTTGTTTTTCTGTTGCAGGCATCATTAGGAATGAGAAAAATTTTCTTGTTTCCTAATAATAGCTGCATTGGAAAAATGGATGTTGTTTTGTGTGTGCATTTCTCTACAATTGTAACAACAAATTAAATCTTTATTTTCCGTAGTTAAATAGACATATCATTCAGAAGGAAGGATTAGTCCATCTAATTTAACTGCTTCTTTGACAAAATGATTATCAGCTTTCAAGTTCAAATTCAATAGAAGACAATGGTTGGATTTTCAGCATTAATACAAGGGTCAATCAAAAGTTTTGCAATATTTGGCAATGTGAAGTACAATTTGGCTGTTCTAGATGCTTTTGTAGAAGTCATGAAGGTGAGGAACCACACATGACTGTGAGATATCAAGCTTGCCTGATACTCTTCAAGTTTGCCTGTATGGCTTCGGGCATGGTCTTGGAATCAACAGTTTTAGACCCACCTGACTTTACATGATTGTTGGGCTTCTTGCAATCTCCAACTTCAAATTTCTTGAGCCAGCTGGATACTGTGGTCAACTGCACCATCACTTTTTGCACAACAAATGTTTTTGGTTCCTTCCACAGCATTATGATAAGTTGAATCTTGTAAAGCATGAATTTCCAAGCTAGATTGCATTGTACATTCCTCTGTGTGGCTTTCAAATTTCATGCAAATTGAAGCAATGCACAATGTGTCAGTACACCAACTACTGCCATGATACTACCAACCACAATGGATACCTGCCATAGTTTGAACTTCTTTGGTCACAAGATATATGCACTATAAACTAGTATGTACCAAAGTATTGTACAATTTTTTGCTCATTCTTGTAAGTATAAGTAAAGTTGGTGACTGTAGTCGAGGGTGATCCAAAGGCTCCCCTTTCAGTAGCTATTACACTGAAGTGTAGGGGAGGGCGCTTCTCCATTCCCTGGATTGCTCCACTTTACCCTTGATCCTTACCTTATAGTGCTGAGTACTAGTTTTTGAGTTTTTGGTATGACCTGGGATTGAACCCCGGTCTCCTGGGCCATTGGCAAACACTCTAACCATTATGCCGATGTCCCGCATTTCATTATATGTTTATTTTTTAATTCTTAAAAAATGTTTCAGACATTCTTTTTCATACAAAATCTTTTTCATTTATTAGCTTGGCCTGGATACTTATTCATCGGATCGAGACAAAACTGATGTACATATTCATTTTCCATCTGGAGCTGTAGGGAAAGATGGACCTTCAGCTGGAGTTACAGTGGTCACTGTCCTTGTATCCCTCTTTAGTGGACGCTGTGTTCGGTCAGATACTGCTATGACGGGTGAAATCACGCTCAGGGGACTTGTATTACCGGTAAGATTTGTTTTTATTATTGATGTTTTGTTTCCTTATTAAAAAAAAAACCTATAGAAATTTATGCCCCTTGTTTGTCTAGATTGATTCAGATATATAAAATGCAATATGTAAATATTTTATGTGTACTACTTCTCAGTATGCACAGATGCTATATTCTGATCTCATGAAGAATTGCTGGTGTGGCAGACTTTAATCTTAAGCAGAGAGCAGCAATGCTATACTCTGTTCCTAGGAGTGACAATTTGATCTTAGGAAAAATTATTGGTCCTTGTGTAAACTGATGCTAGTAATTGAATAATATACAAAGAAAGTAAAGTCAGCCCAGTTTTAAGTTACCCTAATTATTTATAAATTTCATGTATCCTTAAATTTGGGTTTAGAAATTCTGAAAAAAAAAAAATATATATATATATGACTTTTTAATATTTGTCCAACTTTTTATTCAGTTTATATAGACTAAAAATAAAGTTTTACAGCTGACTTACCTTTTGAAATGAAACATTTATGTGGCATTTAGAACAAACATATAGACATGTTTACCAAAAAATGCAACAAGTTTGTGTCAAAAATAAGCTCGCACTAGGAGAAACAAAATTATAAACAAATAGTCATTCCAGTGGCTATTACTATGTAGCAGCATAAAACAAGTGTTTGTTACACAGTAGTTTGGATCATAGATGTAATTTATATTCAATCATATTGTCTTAAATATAGTAATGTATGTAGCCTGATAAAAAGTTAATATTTAGTTCTTGTGTATAACATGCACCTCTAATTTTTGGGCTGAAAATATTGAAAAAGTGCTTGTTATATATGAATGATTACAGTAATTTTTTTGGCTGATTATTTTCCTGTTCAATTTGTACATAAAAAAGTTTAGTAGGAAATGTGTGCAGATTTTCTAAGATTATATTGCTTTCATTTTTTTTTTCTGATAAGAATTTATTTATTAACTGATAATAATCTCTATTTATACAAACTTCTCTACTTATTAGATAGAAATTCTTGTTATCATATAACTGTGCAAACAAATAAAAAAGTGCAATTCAGCATTGAAAATATGATTCTAGTCAAATGTTTAAGAATGAATCAAATAAGAATTGATATGTTGTAAGCTCTTTCACCATTTAAGGCAATTCAGAGGTATCTGCTCACATGTTTTCACAAGATTTTATCCTTTATTTTAAATGTGGTTTGAGTAGCCACATCTGGTCTTTAAATGCATCACAGAAAAAACTGAGAGCCACATGTGACCACAGTTTAAGCTATAATCAGGCATACATGCCTGGACCCAGATTTGGGTCCATGTCCAGCTAGGCTCATCAGACCCACATTGCACTAAGTGGGTTGATGACCAGCATAGTTAAGCAGGGCTCGAGCCTCAGCTCATTCCCGACTTTCCCCTCCCCTAAATCCCCACTATAATCGACCTTCAGGTCAATGACCTTGTGTCGAGTCCTGTCTGGTGGGAGGCAGAGACAAATATTGAGAACCACATGTGACTCTCAAAACAGGGAAAATAAACCAACTGAATGAAGTACCTTTTGTTTTTAGTCATTTTGTTATTCTAACAAGCTTGTTAAATGATCACCTATTTTTGGCCACATTAGATTCCATTCCTTTAAACAAAAAGAAACCAAAACTGATTTTTAAAAATTATTGTAATATTGAAAATACAGTTTTGCTTACAATAAAACATTTAGAAATCAAATTTTATCTTGCCCAGTTAGCTGAAGCAGTAGAATACACTGACCCCCCCCCCTCAATGAGTGTCCTGGTATGACACTAAACAATCAGATGGTAAGGTTCCTGTAATACTGGAGCTTTGGGAAATGCAGAGTACCCTTTCATTGCCATTGCTCCCAGGTCCACTCTGGCCTGGAGTGGTAGCACCTGATAAGGTCCTATCTATGGGTTAAATAAAACTAAAATGCATACTTATGCTAAACTGAGTTATTTGAAATAGAAGGATTTTTGACATTGAAACTGTACTTATGCTAAACTGAATTGTATAAAATAGAACTCTTTTGACATTTAACTGTGTTTAGACAAAAACAATACTTATATTAAACTGAATTGTTTGAATTAGAACTGTTTGACTAAACTGAGTAGCTTGAAATAGAAATGTTTTTGACAAACTGTTTACTCATGCTAAACTGACTTGTTTGAAATAGAACTGATTATTTGTATAAGAATGGATTTGGCATTAAATAACCTACAAAGGTTGATATGCCATAAAACCCAAAAAAATAACCATCTTTCTTTTTCTGTCTTTTTTTCTTTCTTCAAAAAAAATCTTTAAAATTGCAACATGTTTGATAGAATTCAGATAAAAACTATTGGTTTTAAATCTTTTCTTAGAATATATTTGATAATTTTTTTATTATTTGGCCAATCAACCCTCAGAAGAAAGAAAAAGTACCAAATCTGGTTCTGTAAAAAAGTTTGGAATTGGAAATTAATTTTTACTGCTTGTTTGATTCCATATATTTGCATAGAATTAAGTTGAGGAGCATTTTCTGGCCCTCTAAGAAAATTTAAATAAAATAATAAAACATTAAAAATAATATCATTTTGTTTTTTTAACTATTTTCTCTTAGGTTGGAGGAATCAAAGAGAAAGTTCTGGCAGCCCATCGAGCTGGCATCCGGAGGATCATTATACCAAAAAGAAATGAAAAGGACTTACATGAAATTCCCACTAATGTTAAGGTGAGTTCATTAATGTTTTACTTCCTTGTGATTTCATTTGACAGCTCTTTTAAATGGAATCCTAGGTTACTTTTTTATTCTTATATTTTTTTAAAAAAGTTTGTAATTTTTTTCAATAAAATTGGATAAAAGAGATGCCAATAAATTGTATAACATTGACATATTTTGTTTATATTCAAGTATTAATTGATCATGTATTCTTCTCACTTTTGACTTTTAAATATTTAAAAGAAGGTAGTTTCCTAAGTGAAAAAAAAACTTTATATCATCTAAGTCAGTTTTTCTCAACCTTTTCTTACTTTTATTAAATAGAAATTCCATGTAACAGAAAATACATTTTATTTATAAAAGTAAAATGTAGAAAATATAAATCCTGAATAATGACATGACTTCACTGTTTCTGGTGTCTATCTGCTTTTTAAGTTGAATTTTCAAACCTAGGTTCATCTTCAGGTATAAGTCTCCTTTCTTTTCAATCTTTAATAAATTATATATATTTTGTTTTTTTTTGTGGGGAGTACATCATTTGCTGTAGAAAGTATTCTGTCAATTTCAGGCCTATTTAAAAAATTTCTCAGGCACAAATGTAAGCCTAAGGCTCCATATTGAGAATCAGTGATCTAAATGATTAAGAAATATTCTCTTCAAATAATGAATTTGCTTTATGGTATGTTTAAATCTGGAGTTATTCTGGTGAACAAGTGTGTGTGTAAGGGAGAGAATTTTGCATCATGGCTTGCAGTTTCACTTGCTAAATATCAATTCCTTGTTGTGCAGATTCTTTTAAGACAAGACCAGTCAGTTGCAGGTTTTGGGTTAAAACTACAAGCCATGAATCATCTCTATAAGAAAAAAAGTGATAAAATGAATTCTGAGACTATCCATATATGGCCATCTTTATTGATGTCATTTTTTCGGTTGATCCTGGCTGGAGAATGTCTGCGACTCCATGCAACATGTACCTTGGCTCTGATCTCTTTCACTATCACAATATGGAAGACGGGCAAAATTTTTATTCTGTCTAAGGGTCTGTTCTATTCAACCACAATGGATGCAGTGGATTGACCTGGTCTACTCTATCTTCTGATTGCTTCCTGGAAAATAACAGTTTTTCTTGTACAGACCTCACAACTAAAATCCTTAAAAAAAGAAATGGTACCCTGTCTGCTGATTTGATTGTATTAACACTGAAGACTTGAATTTATAATAAACATTAAAAAACTAACCCTTTCATCTTCCATTAAGAAATCCTTCACTTTCTATTTTATCATAAATTAAAATTTTCCAATCTCCTTTTGATCCTTCTATACACGTATATATCCATGTACATTCATATATTCATTAGCTATGGCCACACACATATCTGTATGGACACACTCTGGCTCAGTTGGCTGGGGCTGTGGAATACGCCAACTGCATCTTTGCTGAGAGGTAAGACTAAGAGAGTTTCCTGGATATGACACTAAACCATCTCATGATGAGGCTCCAGTCTGGGAGTTTTATGGAATGTAGAGTACCCCTTCATTGTTATTACTTCGAGGTCTCCTCTGGCCTAGTTTGGTAGTACCTGTTAGGGTCCGATTCATCAGTCAAATAGAACTATTTAATCCTTTTTCATACTTGAAACCATTTAATTGTGTGCAAAGAAATAAGCTCTGGCTTGTTTAAAAATGTTACCTACAAGCTATTGGCTTAAAATCATACGTATGAACAGGAAGTGGCATTAAATAACCCACATATGTTGAAATGCCATAAAGCAACTCATATAGACATGCTCACACCTACTTGCATATGCATTATTGCACCTAACTGTGCATCCAAGAGCAGAACAGTTACAGTGTCACATGGGTATTAGTTATCTCAACCTGTTAGCCTATTCAATGTTCCAGTCAGCTGGGGCTGTAGAATACACCGACTGCATCTCTGCAGAAGGGTAAGGCCTTCTGGATATGACATTAAACAATCTGATGATGAGGCTCCAGTAATGCTGGAGCTTTGGGGAATGTAGAATACCCCTTTATTGCCATCGTTTCCAGATCCACTCTGGCCTGGAGTAGTAGCACCTGAAAGGGTCCTATCTGTGAGTCAAATAGAACTGTTTGATAATTAAACTGAGTGCAAACAAATGGCTTATGCTAAATTGAATTGCTTGAAATAGAACTTTGATCATCTGTTTGTAAACAAATGACTGATGTTTAATTGAATTGTCTGTGTTAAATAGCTATACTTGAAAATATTTAACTGTGTGCAAACCAATGATTAATTGTATTAGATAGAAATAAGTGAAACCATTTAACTGTGTGAAAAAAAAAGAGCTCAGGCTCATTTAAAGATGTTATCTACAAAATTCTTTTAGAAATAATATATTTAATATATATGTATAAAAAAGATTTGGCATTGAATGACCTACAATGGTTGATATGACACCAAACCAAACCAGCTTACCCAAAAATATAGCTACCATGGTGATTATATTTTTGTTTTAGTTTATTCTTTGATAAAATGTATAAAGTATAGTAAATTTTAACTTTGTTATAATAGCAAAATTTAATAAAAAAATGCAACAAAAAAATTTATAAATATTTGCAGTATTTTCTACTTTTCTTCAGTGGCAATAGTAAGTAAGAAGTTGATTTTTCTCTGAATTTAATATTTGTATGTATATATATACTCACTGAAGTTGTAATATGTATCTATAAATTATGTTTATTTATATACAACCTTTAGCAAAAAATATGGACTCACCATTCATGGAAAACATTTTCATTATCTTTAATCCATGAAAAATAAACTAAGCACAAATCTGAAAAAAAAACTCTCTTTTATTTGATTGCCAAACTTTTTGGCTTCATGGAACATAATTTATTTTAATTAATAATTGAGATCTTTTTCAACATAAGGTAGAGAATTAAATTATTGGATCACTAGATTATGAAGAAAATATCATGGAATCACCCCCCCCCCAAAAAAAAACACATTAGTATTTTGTTGTCCCTCCCTTGGATGACTCTTTTTCTAAGTGTGGGGAGTCTTTTTTTTTTGCCAGAGGGTTGTATACAGGTAACTTTTTTATGAAAGACTTAATTAGGGGTTTCATCTCTGATCTGAAAAAGAGTTGCGAAGAAATTATCAATTTATAATGAAAAAAATCTCTGTCAGATGTCCTCAAGGGTTGAAACACTGCCATATGGAAATATAAACAATCACTTCCTGAGGGCCTTCACCCCAGGTAGCACCTTTTCCTTCATCTAAAATGGATAAGGACTGGGTTGATTGCCTGGCTCCTTAGACATGACTGAATTTGCACATGCCTCTTGAGTAGTTTGCTTTCCACAGAGTACCCCACACATTGAACTGACCTTGTGTCATATTTTGGTCTATTGGGAAGTTGGATGAATACATTACCTTGGTATCAAATGTCAAGGCTTATCATCTGCTGATAGATTCCAGAAATGATGTGCTATCTGTAGAAGTTACTGCTCTAACTGTCCAGAGAATGGACTTAACCACATGTGCGTAATGGAACACTTCAATTTCTATAAAATCTCTCCTTCTTCAGTTCTGCATCTCACTTCAACTTGTAACTCGACTAGTTATGCAACTGAGTGCTGACTCATAACTATCAAGCTTTTACGTTTCGAAACAACTGAAATCTGACATGAGAGAACTTTGACACTATCATTGACTTAGAAATTTTCCAAGAGAGAATTTCATGGAGATTTCTTATGCTGAAGGTGCCATTCATTATGGGACAGAGGGAGTATGTGATGCTAGGTGGGATCAAAATGTATCTAGGCTGCAGCTGTATATTTGTTGAGAAAAAAAATGAACATTGAATGAAATGTGGAATTTCTTCAAAACACTACTTGGTATTCAATACTTTTATTCCAGCAAGTTTTCCACCGCTCAACACCTTCTTGAAACTCAACTTTGGATGACGTACAAAGCTGCATTTTGTAGTTCTTTTAATGTCATCCACATCCTCAAATCTCAAATTTTCTATGCAGACTTCTTGGATTGGATTGAACAAATAGCTGAATAACGACGTCATCGCAGCTGGAAAGCAAGAGCAAAGTGGCCTCCCGATTTTAAAGGAAAGATTCAGAAGTCATCAGAGGAGCCTTGCTCTGATTGGCTGTTGCAAAATTAAGTGATAGAGCCATTTCTGTGGTCATTTGTCTTGTGTGGATGTGCAGTTTACCTGCCGGCACGGGAGTTGGAGTAAGATCAATGCCAACTGGGTCATTTGGGTGAGGAGGTCTGATGTTGCAAGACCTGAAACTCCCTGTGAACCCAAAGGAAACATCACTGATGTCCCATCCCGATGCATCAATGAAGATGTATGATATTAGTAAGGATCCAGGGCAAGTTTTAATGCAGAAAAATGTTCATCATGGGATTTTTAAAAAGGAAGTCTGTGGAAGCCATTTTGCTCCAAGATTGAACTAAAGATACAGAATTTATTTAAATTTTCAAACTTCATGATTTTTTTTTTTTTTTTCAGAATGAACTCTCATTCATTTTGATACAGTGCGTTACTGATGTGCTGAATGCTGCATTTGAAGATGGCTTTCCAACATTGGGCAACACATTTCTTGCCCCAACCAGCAAACTGTGATCATTTCTACATTTATGTGAAATAAAAAAATAAAAAAAAATTAAAAACAAGAATTCCATCCCAGGCCTCATTGATTTCTTTAGTTGTTCAAATATTTGTGATCAGCAAGCTATTACTTCTGCTGTAACCATTATTAATCACTAATACTGCAGGTAAAGCATTTTTACAGATTCTTGTTTTGTTTTTTTTTTTCTATCATCATTGTCATCATCATCAAGGTGTACCGACATCACAGATTCCCTTGATTCTCTTTCCGTCCAACCTTATTGGCAAGTTCTCTAACACCCAGTATCTACAGAGAGGTGATGAATGCAAGTTCTTGTTAGTTAGCCAACACTGGTGTCTCCATGTGTAGGAGTCCATCAAAGAATGTCATTTATAAGTTCATCCTTACTTCAATACATAGGGAAGCATATGTTGATGTAGCTTTCAGTAGATGAGATATTGCTATTGAGGTATATGAACTGGTCTATTAATTTCAGAAGCTTGCCATTTAATGAGATAACACCATCTTGATTATGACATGCTTTCTTAATCAAGGCATGCTGACAGTATGGATTGTTTTTATTCTCTCTTGCCATTCACTCTTATTGACCAATACTCTTAGTAAGTCTTCTAGACGGTATCTAGTGTCTACACAAATTTCACTATTTCCATTATTTTTTAAAATCCTGCTGAGATACTTTTTCCTCTTCAAATCTTTGTTTCTTTTTGATGAATCTGTTTACTCTTTTTTTCTTGAACCTATTCAATTTTACATATATATATATATAGTGATTGAAAAGTAATTCCCTATTTTAAAATGTATGATTTATTTTAATAAATTATAAGAATTTTAAAATAGGGACTTACTTTTTCATTATCTTGTGTGTGTATGCATATATATATATATATATATATATAAGCAAATGATAGAAAACAATAAAAATTGCTGAAAGCAAAAGATGGTTTAACATACTTTCTTTTTAATGATATCTTTATTCCACATAGGCAGTTTTGGCTAATTCGTTGAGCCATGTTGTGTTGTTAATCAATATTTGATTAATAATCAATATTTTGGATTAGGTGAATAAACAGAATATTTCTTGAGAGATAAAATTTTGAAATATCTATAAAAATAATTTGTGTGTGTATGAGGGCCAAAGTGAAGCACTTAGTGTTTCATTCCAAATTTTGCTAACATAGTGATTATCTTGCTAATACACCTATTCAAGCTGAATTGATGCTGCATAGCCAGGAGCAGGCAGCAAAAGGAATTGGTCTCTACATGAACTCGAATAAAACAGTTCATGAGCTTTAATCAAGATGGTGCTAGTCTTCATTGAATGGCAAGGTTCTGAAATTAGTTGACCAGTTCATATACTTTGGTAGAATTATCTCATTTACTGAAAGCAGTCTCGACAGACATGTAGATAAAATAAAACAGGAATTCTATCTAGCTGTAGCAGTATCAGTACTATTGTATGATTGCACCACTTGGACTTTCATGAAATAGCTTGAGAAAAAGCTAGATGGGAATTACACCAGGATGCTGCATTCTGTTTTGAACAAATCCTGGAAGCAGCACCCTATAAAATAGCAGTTTCCAATCTCACAAATCATCCAAGTAAGACATGCTGGGCACAGCAAGAAAAATAAGGAGAAACTCATACTCTATGGACTCCTACACATGGACACACCAATGTTGACTGACCATCAAAGACTAACATACATCAGCTCTGGATGCAGTCTAGAGAGCTACTCAGAGTGATGGCCAATAGGGATGGATAGTAAGAGATTTAAGGGCGTTTGTGGTCTCTATATAGCTTGATGACGATGATAAAAAAATAGAAAATAAAAAATCTTAAAAATTATGCTTGTGCCTTATTAAAAGCATTGAAAATATTACTGTTGTGTGCAATGGAAATTATAATTTAATACATTAAAATTAATGAATGTCAGGAATAAACAAGTTTGTTTTTTTTTAAATTCAAACTGTCAAATTAAATAGAATAATAGAAAAGGGGTGGTGGTGTTCTGAGTATGACTCTAAACTGCATCTGAGGGGGAGACTCCACTTACGGAGATCTGGAGAGTGTAGATTAGCCCTATATTACCATTATTCCCTTGACCAATTTCCTCTGAAGTGGTAGTATCTGTAGAGGTTCCATCTATGGGTCAAATAGATCTGTTTAAAAATGATTCAGATTCAATAGAAATACTTATAAGAGAAATTATTTGTATTAAGGATATTTACTTGAAGCTATAATTGTTTACTAAGGATTATTATTAGTTACTTGAAATTATAAATTGTGTACAAACAAATGAATTATTAAATAGAAATTGTTACTTGAAACCATAAAATTGTTAATAAATTATTAGTATTAGATAGGAATACTTAACCCAACCGGACATTGGTATGATGGTTAGAGTGTTTGCCAATGCCCCGGGAGACGTGGGTTCAATCCCTGGTCGAGTTATACCAAAGACTCAAAAAATGTTACTTGATGCCTCCTTGCTTAACACTCAGCATTATAAGGTACATGTCAAGGGTAAAGTGGAACAATCCAGGGAAAGGAGTAGCGCCCTCCCCTACACCTTGGTGTAGAAGCTATCGAAAAGGGAGCCTTCAGGTCACCCTTGACTAAGGTCACTTAATTTATTTACTTACCCTTGCTCCCGAGCCCAGTTGGCTGGGGCTGTAGAATACACAGACTGCATCTCTGCCGATGGATAAGACCCCCTGGATATGACACTAAAGCCTCTCATAGTGAGGCTCCAGTCCTGGAGCTTTGGGGAATGTGGAGTATGCCTTAATTGCCATTGCTCCCAGGTCCACCCTGATCTGGAGTGGTAGTACCTATTCGGGTCATTATCTCTACTGGAAACCATTTAACTGTGTGCAAAGAAATGATTGATATTAAATTGAATAATTAGAATTAGCACTGCATGAAACCATTTAACTGTACAAACAAATGAGCTCTGCTCCTTTTTATAAAATGTTACCTACAAACTATTCATTTAAAAACCTGTATGAAGAGCATTTTGTCTTTAAATAGCCATCAAGGGTTGATATGCTATTTGACCAAATAACCAAATCAAATCTACCCAGTACTCTACTGGAGTGGGAGCATTTTAAGTTGATTGCCTGATCTTAGGTTGCTTTCCCCTCAGGCAATATTAATAGGGCTAAGTTTATCATTTGGTGCCTGTGGTACTACAAAGACATGCCAAAGAGATTGAGAATTTTTGTGTCTTGATTTGGGTGTGACCCCCTCTACTATAAAATGACTTCATGTCAAATATGACTTGGGTATAAATCAGATAAATATCCTTCCCCTTAGGCAGGAATAGTTGAAATCATAAAACTGCATGCAAATTGTTAGTATTAGGTAGGAATACTTGATGCGTTATAACTGCAAAAAATGTTAATATAATTGTACAATGTTCATGATTCCCTAACCATTTGGTCTAAAATATTCCAAGATGGGTTGACATGCTATTATAATCAATCAAACCTCTCTCAATCACTCAAATTAGGTAAGACTCTATGGTTCTAGTACCATGTAACCAAATGCAATCTGTTGTTGAGAGGGAATGGTCGCTATAAAGTTACTCTCTTATCTAAAGAAACACCAAGAAGCTCATGGCATGGTACTTTGACAATCTTTTAAGGGATAATGTAAATTTAAGAGAAATCAATTTATTATGAATTTAACTTTTGGAAATGATAAAAAAAAAATTGTCTCTAGGCAAAACGTCCTGATCATCTAGTGAGCGTGGACTGTAGAATATGCTGACTATATCTCTGCAAAGAGGTAAAACCACCCCAAGGAGTGTCCTGGAAATAATGCTAAACCAGGCCTGGAGCTTTGGAGAATGTGGAGTACCCCTTCATCGCCATTACTCCCATGTCCACTTTGACCTGGAGTGGTTGTACCTGTTAGTATCTGTGAGTCAAATAGAACTATTTAATCATTTACTATACTTGAAACCATTTAATTGTGTGCAAACAAATGAATGCTGAATTGTTTAAAAATATAGTTACCAACAAACTATTCACTGAAAATTGTGTGTGTGTTTGTATATATAAAACAGGATTTTGTATTAAATAACCATCAAGGGTTGAAATGCCATTAAGCTAAATAACCTAGCCTAACCTAAAACATATCAAGTGTCAAGTATTAATAAGTGTTTGGATTTTTGTCAAAGTAAAATTAGTGTTTTGTAGCTGAAAACTTTCTCTATCCAATGGTGTTAATGTGCTCCGTGTAACTATGTAGTTTCTATTAGAAATAAGGCAATTACTTTCAGAGTGTTCTTACAAACATACCATACAGGTTATTGTTCATTGCTAGCTACAAAGCATAGCCAATAGTTGTGTAAATATATCTATTTTATCTAGACTGTGGAAATGGCCTTAAGGGCATTCGTTGCTCCCCTATGCAATTGATTCATTTCTTCTTAAGAGATGAAAATAAAAACAACTTTATGGCTGTTACATGTGTGGTGTAATAATATTGGAAATGAAATTGGTGACCTGAGTTCAAATCCTCGATGAAGCTGATTGCATTTCAC
Source organism: Sepioteuthis lessoniana (assembly GCA_963585895.1). Taxonomy (NCBI): domain Eukaryota; kingdom Metazoa; phylum Mollusca; class Cephalopoda; order Myopsida; family Loliginidae; genus Sepioteuthis; species Sepioteuthis lessoniana. The sequence continues at coordinate 116,993 of CAUZXS010004771.1, read as the reverse complement.
TTTACCTCAATGTCCTTGAGGAAGACATGAATCCATCTGTTCTCCTTACTACCAATAGGGAAGATTATTGTAGGGGAGACTGGTTTTTTTCACATTCATTAGACAACTTGTCTAGGAGGAGGAGGAGAACTATGAAGTAAAACTACTGTACTCCTCTTGAAAATTGACCTTGTGTCACATGCTGCTTGTGGTGAAGGGGTTGGTCAATACATGCATATATCGATATGAAGAAATAGATATCTGATTTTTATCTTTGGTGATTTAAAAGTTGTAAGTTCATATTTCTATATCTTATAAGGTGCCATCTAAGATATTAGTGTCTCAAAGAGTGACAAATATTCAATATTTTTCTTTTCCTATCTGTACACAATGTACTAATTGCTTGATTTTAATGGCATATCAACTATTCTAGGGTTATTTTATGCCTAGATGTTAGGAAATCACATTTACATTTTTGTGCAGTTTTTTCTGAAAAGTGTTTTTTTTTGTTCTCAGGTTTTTGAATACAAATAATTCCTAAACATATCTATTAGGGTCCAATCTATGGGTCAAGTAGACTCTATCACTCTAGGACTGGGTAGACCTGAGAGTAATGGCAATGAAAAGATACTCAACACTTCCGAGATCTGTGGAAGTGGAGCCTCACTATGAAAGGCAGTGTTGTGTCCTACCAGAACATCCCTTAGGAGACAGTCTTACCCTTCTGCAGGGATATAGTCAGAATATTGTAAGCTCCCCCTCTAGAGTGGTCTAATGAAGGTCCTATCTAGGATTTTGTCTCAGTCTGACAAAATTATCAATATTTTTATTTCTCTAAAGTTTAGATTATGCACTGATTGAAGAACCCAATTGTTGATGGTAAAATTAATAAAAAAAAGTGGTGGTTGGTGCTGCATTGGAAATCAATATCTTGATTAAAATTTAGTTTTCTATTTTATGTCTTTTTTTTTTTTTTTTTTTTTTTTTTTGAGAGGTTATTCCTCCATTCATCTTTTTCTTAAAGAAAATTATTTTTAATCATTCATAAAAATGAACTGAAAAATGGTCATTCCATATAATCTGTGATTATTGATTCTTTTTGTAAGGAGGCTAAACAGGAATTTAATTCTGTGGAATTGGATTCATAAAATAAAACATGAAAAACAACAAAAACAAATTCTAATCTTTTTTCTTTGTACCTGATTTTATTTACTTATTTTTTTTTTTTCTGTTCAAAAACTTTTGAGGGTTTTTCATATTTTTCCCCTTAATGTTTTATAAATTTTTCTTTCAATAATTGTATTCTTTTCACTTTGAAAAAATTTGTTAATTTTTTTTAACACTTTTCTGGCCCGTTTTTCACTTTTTTCTTTATTCTTTGGATTTTTTATAACTTTTCTTATTTTCCTTTCTATTTTTTCAAATTTTCAAATAAAGATCTTCATATTAGAAGAAAGTTATTTTTCATTGCAATGAGTGACCCATTACTGTGACCTTATGCTAAACTATGGCTATACACACGCAACATGACTAAAGATCGAATTAATCACAAGAGATTTAAGGAGTGCGGAGTACCCTTTCATTTCCATGTCTATGCTGACCCAGAGTAGTAATACCAGTTAGGGCTCCATTTATGGGTCAAATAGATTTGTTTAAAAATCATTTATATTTGATGGGAATACTTGATGCTATATAATTGTAAATTATTTATATTAAGAATAGTTTCTTGAAGCTATAATTGTTTGACTACCTGAAGTGCAGTTTCTTCCAAGCAGCAGTCATGTCGATACTGCTATATAGATGCACTACATGGACGCTAACTAAATGTAAGGAGAAAAAGCTTGACGGCAACTACACAAGAATGCTGCAAGCAATATTGAACAAGTCCTGGAGATAGCACCCCACAAAGCAGCAGCTGTACGGCCACCTACCACCCTCATGAAAACTATCCAAATTAGGCAAACCAGACATGCGGGACACTGCTGGAGAATTAGGGATGAGCTCATAAGTGATGTACTCCTATGGACCTCTTCAGATGGACATGCAAAGGCAGGACGACCAGCTCGAACCTACATACAGCAGCTCTGTGCCGATATGGGATGTAGCCTTGAGGACCTGCCGGAAGCAATAGACGATAGGGAGGGGTGGTGAGAGAGGGTCAGGGATATCCGTGCTGATAGCGTGACATGATGATAATTGTTTACAAAATATTAGTTAATTGAAACCATAAAATAATTAGTATTAAGTAAGAATACTTGAAAACATACAAATATGTATAAATCATTTATATTAAGAATTGTTATTAGTCACTTGCAGCCACATAACTACATAAATAAAGGACTATTATTTAATAGAAATAATTACTTGAAACCATATATTTAATATTATTTGAAAGGAACACTTGAAACCATACAACTGTGTGCAAATTATTTGTATTAGATACCAAAACTTGCTATCATATACAGTATTGGACAACCCCACCAAAAAGAAAACAGTGTCATAAATTTTAATGAAACTTCAATAGCTAAGACACAAGTTGGCTGACTGCTGTTGAGGGCTACTCGAAGGCTCCCTTATCAATAGCTTCTATGCTGAGGTGTAGACGAGGGTGCTACTCTTTTCTCTGGATTGCTTCTCTTACCCTTGATCCATACCTTATAATGCTGTGTAAAGCAAGGAGCCATTAAGTACCATTTTTTGAGACTTTTGTATGTCTTAGAAGGATTGAATCCGAGTCTCCTGGACCATATTGCTTATCAATAGTTTCTATGTAGATGAGGGTGCTTCTCCTTTCTCTGTATTGCTTTACTTACCCTTGATCCATACCTTATAATGCTGTGTAAAGCAAGGAGCCATCAAGTACCATTTTCTGAGACTTTGGTATGTCTTGAAAGGATTGAATCCAGTCTCCTGGACCATTGGTGAATACCCTTAACCATTATGCCAATGAGTTAGTTACTTACTAACTTACTATGATTTTTTTTTTTATCATTGTTGTTAAAGTTACCCTCGTAATAGCAAAAAGCCATAATTTTCTAAAAGGAAATATTTTTTAGAAATTTCTTATCCTTGATTTGATATCTTAATTTGCGATTAGTCCTGTACTAATGATTTTTTAGTATTAGATTGGAATACTTGATATCATAATAACTGTGTGGAAACAAAACTCTTAAACAACTACACAGATATAAATGTACCAAGTATGCACAATTCTCTCAGTAAAAAAATAATCCTATACTGATGGACAGGCTGTTAAAATCAGTCAGATTCAGTTATTCCTTCTTTTACAAGTCGTCTTTTCTGCTAATTAATATTCCAAGAATAGAGAAAAATTAACATATTATTGCACTGAACTCTATTGCACTTGGGGCCCAGATTTGTGAATGAGAGTGAAACCAAAGCAGAGATTTGACTACATTTCACAGCCAAATGCTGAAAAAAAATTTCCTTCTTTCAATGCAGATAATTTAATGATGAATATTAGATTGAACATTATAAGTAAGTAAAGTTGGCGACTGTAGATGAGCTCGACCCAAAGGCTCCCTTTTCAATAGCTACAACACCAAGGTGTTGCGGAGGGTGCTATTCCTTCCCCTGGATGGCTCTACTTTACCCTTGATAAATACCTGTGTGCTGGGTGTTAAGCAAGGAGGTATCAAGTACCATTTTTGAAGTCTTTGGTATGACTTGACTTGGGATTGAACCCAGGTCCCCTGGCCATTGGCGAACACTCTACCCACTAGGCCAATGAGCCAGTATACAGTGACTATTTCAGATAAACATTCAGGTATAGCACTTAGTACTATTCAGGTTTCATAGTATTTAACTAATAATCCATTCCAGTTGCCCTGCTATGTTCATTTACAGTCTAATACCTTTGGGAAAGGTATAAAATCCCTTATCCCCCAGCTATAGGCTAAATAGTATTACTACTGTGTTATAAGAATGGTTTTGGCATTAAATGACCCACAAGGATTGATATGCCATTAAACAGACACCAAACCTCACCTACTGATCCATTCTTGTATAATTATATAAAAAATGTTCATGCTCACATGCATTGCATGGCAGTTGGAGGTGCACTTAACGTGATGGTTATCATAGGAAATTAAATCAGCAATCTGAGTTCAAATCCTGGATCGGTGATAGACAAATTAATATTATCAAAATCAGTAATTTGTGAGATTAAAAACCAGTTTAAGAATTAAAATTAATACCTTTTTTGATAAAATTCTCAGAACATAAACCAATCTACCGGGGCACCAAAGTTTAACCATGAAGGTGATATAGCAACATATTCTGAAGAAATGTAAGAAATTAAATTAAGAATAGCTAAGACAAAAGTTTTAAGTCCACCTGACGAAAAACATTCGTGCCCTAGTTATATAATCATGTAGCATTACGTTCACATTTTTCTTTGTAGCTAATAATGAAGCCAATTTGTCTCGCTTCATCGTCCAAATAACGCTTTGCCAATATTCTAATTCTCTACTTTAATTATGACTATCATGATTGAACTTTACTTACAATTTTGTCTTTGTATGCATAAGATTGGTTGGTTGGTTGGTTTGGTTTTGTGGCATATCAACCACTGTAGGTTATTTAATGCCAAATCCTTTTTGTACATATATATTAAATATATGATTTCTAAACACATTTTGTTGATACATTTCTAAATGACATTAGATTGTTTAGTGTCATATCCAGGAGACTCATTGGGGAGTCTTACTCCCTCTGCTGAGATGCAGTCAGAGTATTCTACAGTCCCAGCTGACTGGGCCATGTATGCATAAGATGCATGTGAATAAATTATACTGTTCATAGGTTGGCCAATCAGCTGGGACTGTAGAATACACCAGCTGCTTTTCTGCAGATGGGCAAGACACTAAACAATCTGATGATGAGGTTCCATTAATGTTGGAGCTTTGGGGAATGTGGAGCACTCCTTCATTGCTATTGCTCCCAGGTCCACTCCTGTCCAGAGTGCTTGTAACTGATGGGGTCCTATTTATGGGTTAAACTAAACTGCATACTTATGCTAAACTCAATTACTTGAAATAGAACTGGTTTGATATTTAAACTGCGTACTTACACTAAACTGAACTGTTTGAAATAGAACTGGTTTTGACATTGAAACTGTACTTACCCTAAACTGAATTGTTTGAAATAGAACTGTTTTGACATTTGACTTTGTGTGGACAAAACTATACTTCTACTAAACTTAATAACTTAAAATAGTAATGTTTTTGACAATTAAACTGTGTACTCATGCTAAGCTGAATTGTTTGAAATAGGACTGATTATTTGTATAAAAATGAATTTGGCATTAAATAACCTACAAAAGTTGATATGCCATAAAACCCAATAAACTAACTGTTCATAGGATGCGCACCTCGCAAGTTAAACCTATTTGTTTGAATATTTTTTGATAGATGAGAACGTTATTTCAGAGATTCAAATGTTTATTGATGTACCTCTAATAAGGTCAGCTACATTTGTAACATTGTAAATAAGTGGTCGCTTGGTACGAATAGATAAGTTATAAAAAAATGGTCAACAACCCGAAGAGACACGAGTAGATTAAGTTCAAAATTTAGACCAATAGGCTTGGTGGAACCAAGATATTTTATCTAGCATCCTGATTAAAAACAGCAATAAATCAATAGTTGCCAAAATCACTTGACTTTCATATAAATAGTTGCAGTTGCTGGCCACCAACGCAAGGTTAGGGTTCATTGTTCTGTGAACCCTAATAAAATGAGCTAGGTTTTTCGATTCTTGCTATTTTGACGGTTGGGGGCGCCAGGAAACAAGCAGTTGCGAGAACGGAAAGCAATTGAACTATTCAAAGACACAAAAAGGGCTACTTCCTACAAGATCGAAGAATCTACTTGAGTTGCGTTTTGTGTTTCCTTTGTCACACTGTGAGAGACCGTTCGTGGCGCACGAACTCCAGCCGACAATCTCATCCTCGATGTGTTGTCTTTCTCAGCTGGTTCGGGTCGAAATACATGAGTCTGAGACCGATCCACAACGGAAAAAAAGGTGAAAACTAAAAGCTTAAATAAATGTTGTTTAACTGAGGAGGTGTGTGTGACACTTCACAAAATGACGTTTTGTGGAGTCCTCAGTTTCGACGCGTAAGCGGCTGGCGAAATTCCTTTAACTAAAACTAAAGCTGATTACTAGGTTTTCGAGTTTCAGTATTTAAAGTCCTCTCTGTATATCTCTGTATCTTTCTTTTGTCCCCTCTTCTATCTCCGTTTGTTTTCTATCTTCTCAGCCTATTTATGTCTCTCTGTCTCTGTTCTGTGATCCCCTCTCCTCTGTATCAGTTCTGTCAACCAGACTCACACTTTACTTATATATATGCAGGGGTGAACTTTCCCTTCTTCGGGATTTTCTGCTACCTATAGGCTGGACATAAAAATATAGCTTGACTGTATGTCTTCAGGTGAACCTAAAAAGTTTGCTAATAAAATTGAAGCTACATTTAAATCGCGGCTCCATTTTTATCTGACCATCTCCACTTCTACTCGAGGTAGATTATTTGTTCCTGCACAAAATACATTCGACCACCTAAACAAATATGTCCCGGCCCCTATATGGACATATATATACACATAACAGTATATACACTCACAACCATACACATATGTATATACCCGCATGTACATACATACACACATACATGTACTCACACCTACACGTGTCTACACGTAAGCACATACATATGGCTAAGTCTGTATACTATCACACCAGCGTCAATAGTGTCACACTATCAGACGATCAGCCATCATCTACATAGCAGTTGTCTTTGGTTGGTTGGTTTTTATGGCATATCAACCTTTGTAGGTGCCCGTGGTGTAGTCGTTATCGTCGTAGGAAATGGACACGGCGGCACGAATTCAAATCCTGGACGAGAATGATTGCATTTCACATAGCACTAATACCCTTGGGGAAGGTATGAATCCAATTATTCTCCCTCCAGCTATGGGTAAATAGTAGGACAGACTAGGTTCTTCAGCCTTGGTTAGGCAACTAGTCTAGGAGAAGGAAAACTCTGAATTCAAACCTGTTAAACTCCGCTTAAAAATTGACCTTGTGTCATATCCTGCCCGAGCGGAGGGGTTGGTAAATAGTATCAACCTTTGTAGGTTATTTAACGCCAAATCCATTTTTATGTAAATAATAAGTTCTATTTCAAACAATTCAGTTTTGTATGAGTACACAGTTTAGTTGTCAAAAACATTTCTATTTCAAACTATTCAGTTTACTCAAACAGTTCTAATTCAGGTAATTCAGTTTAGCGTAAGTACAGATTTTGTTTACACAGTAAAATGTCAAAACAGTTCTATGTATAACAATTGAGTTTAGTGTAAGTAGAGTTTCAATGTCAAAAACAGTTCAATTTCAATGTAAGTACAGTTTAATTATCAAAAACTTTTCTATTTAAAGCTATTCAGTTTAGTCAAACAGTTCAGTTTAGCGTAAGTATGCCGTTAGTTCTAATTAACCCATAGATAGGGCCCTATCAGATGCTACCACGCCGATCAGGCGCACATACACATCAAAGCATGTATATCTCATCTGATTGTATTTTTTTGTAAAAAATACATGAAACTCGTTGTAATGAGACTGACCTGAGGAGGTGAGTAAACGTTAAATATATATATATATATATATATATATATATATATAATGTGTGTGTATGTGTGCAAGTGTATATTTCACGATAACTCAGCAAAAACAGCACATTATGACGAGATTTTTAAAAATTAGATCCTCATCATCAACAAGGCATGCCGAGAGTTAGGATTACTTTAACGTTCTCTCGCGATTCGTCCCTACTGGCCATCACACTTAGTAAGTCTTCTAGACTGCACACATAGTCGTTACAGAGCTGATGAATGTACGTTTTAACGAGAATTTTGAATCTAGAATTAGTCTGTTGCAAATTAAGGCCGTTGGGGCAAAATATAAAGTCACAAATGAATGAAAATAAGAGAGTAGAGGATAAGCAGACTAAACTGGATTTCAATTTCGCGGGAATCTCGAGTGGTGCTGACAACGACGCCAAACGGTAGATATTGGAACTACCATAGAAAACGCCAAAATCGTGCTCTAAAAGATCGCTTAATAAGACGACAACACATTGTCACAGATGTTTTCATATTTCATTCTCTTGGATTTATGATGATTATATTAACATTTACTGTAAATATACGTATTTTGATATGATTTTATATACTTTTATTTCTATTTATTCTAATTTATTGCACAGTAACATGATTTTTTGTGCTTTTAACACTTTTCAAGTAAAATTACGACTTTAATATTTGTGGCTGACAGATGTGAAGTCGAATAAAATAACTTAAACTTAATTTTTATTTTTCCATATGTTTTTTGACAAACGACATGTAATCGAGAATAACTTAACTCGAAACGACGCAACCCAAGATATACCCGTATTAATGCATAAATAAATACGTATATATATATTTGTATAAACGTATATTACTGTATAAACATATCTATCTATCTATCTCAATGTATATATATATATATATATATATATATCAGTGTATAATTAAACATATATACATACTAATATATCTATGAATAAATAAATTAATATATAAATATCAACGTTTACTTATATACATCAATATATATATATATATAATTTTATATATTTATGTGTGCGAATATCTCTATATACGTTGGGTAGAGTCAGGAATAGTTACTGTTTTTTAAAAGCTAGTAACTGCGCATTTTATACTTACCGTGTTTTCAATGCAACCGGATATTACCTGATTAAAGATTATCTTCATCCGTCATTCTTATTTTAATATTCAAAAAGGGGGCATCATTATTTAATTTATGATCTCACACCTCTAAAATGAAAGTGCGTATTTGACATATAACGTGTGAGTTTAAAAATAACAAAAAAGGCAAAAAAAAAAAAAAAGAAGACAGTTGAGAATATTCGTACCGTTTATGGCCAAGATGTCATTACTGGCTGCCAAGTCTGAAACTAGTTTTCAATATTTCATTCTGGTGATATGTCATTGAGGGATGAACCCGGATCAGAACGCTTATCTGTAGAAATTTTGTTAAGGAACTGGTGATCCTGTTTAACCGAATATCAGCAGCCCCTTAGGGTCACGTGGTGTCCACTATAAAAAAGAGCTACGACTGAAGATTCCCACTCTTTTTGTTCCACTCTCACCGCTGTTAGCAACAGGTCCATTCGTAGCAGCCCTTGACGGCAAACGTATTTGGTACCTTCCACCAGCCAGGAGCCAAGAGCGACGAACGCACGTGCTGAGTTAAAAGGAACAGGACACACAGCTAAGTTCCAGCTGGCATTTTATCTGCAAAACATTACCTAATCTTACCTTAACTTACTTTAAACCTTTACCTTATAACTTTATCTTACAACTTTATCTTACAACTTTACCTTATAACTTTACCTTATAACAACCTTACAACTAAACCTTACAAACCTTACAAAACCATACCACCTATCTGAACCTTGAATTCTTTTTTGAACTCTTACATATTCGTTGTTTGTTCCATTTGGTGTAAGACCCTGTTTATTGTTGTTGTTGTTGTATATAAATTTTGTTACACTAAAACTCGTTCGTCTCCTTTCTTCAAAAGCTGCCAACCATTTCCCTACTGTTGTTGAAGTACGGTTTATTCTTTTACAAAACGTAGGAATAAACCGGGCTTTTCGGGGCTTATAAAAAACCCCATATATCAGGCATCGAGCGATATACTTAAAGCTATTAGACGGAATGCAATTCGCACAAAAGTACTCCAGAATTAGCGCTTGACCTCAAAACATTCTAATCCATACTCTGCTGTCACTTGTAAAAGATAGTAAAAGTGAACAAACTGGGCGTTTGGGTTCCCCACACTCTTAGTTAGAAAAATGAGGAAGATTGAATATTCATAGTGACAAGAGTTCTTCTGAAGAATCCACACAGTCTTGAAGAGTTATGAGAGCTCAATAACAGAGAACAGCATCTCATACCAGTGAATATCGTGAAAACATTTTATGCATTTCTTTCCACACACATAGAAGCAATTATTCAAGCTTAGGGAAGGCATACGAAATATTAACAATGAACAATAACTTTTTGAAATGAACGTTATGTAATAAATTTTCGATGTGAACATTTTTCTGTTTTAAAACATTGTATCTTGATTGGTTTATGTGAGGTGACTGAAAATTATTGCAGAGCCATTTTTAGGAGTAGTCTCGCACCTGTCCCTCTCATTCAGAAATCCTACAGTAAAACAATGATTAGGTATATAAATGATTAATAGGATCAATGTTTCATCAGTAAAAAACACATTGCGAAACATCCGCTCATAAGTTGGCAATTAGTAGAAATTTAAAATAGCTTCAATTGGCCTTAGACTTTTGCACAGCACTATATATATTATTATTGAATTACCATGACTAGAAAATTTGAGTATTACCTACATGTGACATATGGAATAGCTGTTTCGACCTTATTAGGTCTCATCAGCAGTGCATACCGTGATCTCCACCACTGGAGATTGAACCAACAACTACAGAATGCAGAAGCCGAAACTCTACCACTGGGCCACCGGTCCACATCACGCTTAAGCGATGCCAAATTAACTAGTCATGGTGATATATAAAGTAAGTTGGCCAACTCGAATGTTCCTTTTTCAAGAGCTTCAACACCGAAATGTAGGAGAGGGCGCAACTTCTTTCTATGGATAGCTTCATTCACCCTTGATCAGTACCTTATAATGCTGGGTGTTAAGCGAGGAGGCATCAAGTACCATTTTGTAAGCCTTTGGTATGACTCGACCTGGGATTGAATCCCAGTTTCCCAGACCATTGGCGAACACTTTATCCATTATTCCAGTGGGTACGTAATATATATATCGTCTGTTTCGTTGTACCATGTCTTTTCATTGTAGCTAGACTCGCGAGATTATTCAAACTGAGATTGAAACCCGGTTAACTTTACGTCAGTCGGATATCTTACCCCCATCTATATATATCTATACCTAAACTATTAATATAATACAATACTAAAAGAAATGCAATAATGAAAAGTAAAAAAAGTGCTCGATGCTACTAGGCTTGAAAAACCATAACTATTTGATTTATGAAGTCTTGAAGCCTGTTACTGGAAGTTTCATCTGAATCAAAGTCATCAGACAGAAATATCTATCTATCTATCTGTCTATCACAGAAATAGCGACCAGCGGTAAAAGTGCAAAATGTGCTTAAAAATATAAGATAGCTTTTTACAGTCAACCAGCACGGTATAAAAAAGTAAGAAAATTATTCGCAATCACTTACATTAGTATAGTAACTCGAATTGCATACCGAAAGCTATCATTAGACTATTTTATTGTAAGTTATTGTTTACAATATTATTTTTCGGTCAAAATTGAAACAGTGTCCGCCATTTATGTGCAGAACTGATTTTACCAAAAATCGTCTGGAAAAAAAAAAAAAAGAAAAATCATAAACCTTTGAATTTGTCTCATTTATTTCACAAATTTCTTGCTTTTTTATTAAAAAAACTAATTGTTGGTAATTAGTATACAACTAGAAAACTTGTTTTTGTAATGTACTAAAATCATGTAAAAGATGGGGATTGACTTCTCAAATTTAAGAAAATCCATCTTTTTTTTTTCAAAATTATTACTTACTAATTATGAATTAGTATTCAATCTATTGTTGAGTTAAGAGCATATATGTAATATGAATTATAAGAAATACAGACTTTCTTAAAATTTTGTGAATTTTATTGGTAGAAATGACGGACGCTGTTTCAATTTTGACCGAAAAATTTTATTTATTTATTTGCTTTTGGTTTAATAGACTAAACCTCATAAAAATTTGTCCTCAGTTGAATTTTAACATATAACCATAAAAATGGTCTCTATAGCCCAGCCCCAATTAATGAAAGAAAAGAATAAAAAAAAAAGAGCAACTCGAATTCGTAAAACAGAAGATAAAATAGTGAAACGCTCGTAACTTTGATGGGGCGTTCTTCCAGTCAGCGGTTCGCATGTCGGAGACTGTTCACCGACATCATGTATATACATATATGAACAGAATATGCGCAGTAGTTTCTCTACCGGTGACACCTTACATTATTCCCCTGTAACTTATCACTTTCTGTCTAGACGTCTCTTCACCTCCTGTATCCACCCCCAGGAGACAGATACAAAAATTGGTGAGTAGGTAGCAATTGCTGGCATGTCGGACACTTGACGTCATCCGAATTCATTGCAGACTAACCTAGAACAAATTGAAACAGCGGAGTGGAAGGGGGGCAAAGCGATGACGTCATGTAAACGTCACACTGGACTTGGGACAACACATTCTTCTGCTTCCCCCCTCCTCCGATTCTAAAAGGAAATTCTTGTTCCTTTAAGATAGATATAAAGTATCTTTCTAATCTGATCAAATCCACTGCGTAATTTGAGAATAGCAAATTAAAAAATATGATAAATTTGTCATATAAAATGTCTGTTAGAAATAGTAAGGAATATAATTACGATCTTATGAAGTTTATTGTTTAAATTGATTAAAAAATACGAACAATCAAGTCAGCAGGGTATGGAATATGCTGACTGTATTCCTTATGGAAGGGTAAGAACCCCTAAAAGGGGCGTCTTGGTTCTGACACTAAATTTCATCTGATAGTGAGGTTTGTGGAAATTAATGAAGAAGAAATAAAGATGAAAAGAAATGTAGCAGTTTCCCATGGGGCCTCTGACTGGGAGTAAGAACGGCGCATGCCGAAAGAAAGTGGCTTCCTGGCACCGAAGAGAAATTCTCGCTCGTAAGCAGTGACCGCTTCGACTGAAGGGACCCTTTTCTCTGTACAGTTGTTAGTAAGCGCACATGTTGATCGGGTCCCGGAGCCTGGCACCGAGCCATGTTTCTTGCAAGCAGTTGCCTCTGCTATACATACCTCACTTAGCATACGACCGACCCTCGAACTTGTAACCCACTGAAAATTACACTAATATATTTCAATACCTTGACTGGGGAAGTGCAACTACTTTTATTGGTACAGGAAAGCATTCAACAATCGCAGAATAGTCGTTAAACCCTAAAATAAAGTTTGAGTTAAAAGGTATCATTGTCTCTTTCCTTCCGTCCTTAATACTCTTGCAGCTTCCCAGAGACAAAGAAAATGACAAGTTAAAGGATTAAGAAGAATAAGAACAAAGGAATTAGATACGAAACTCTGAATTTACCGATAACTAACACCGCAACCATGAATAAAAACCAACCCTTCTTCTTGCACCCCAGTGGCCCAAGATCTGGAGATTTGGGGCGTGTGGAGTACTTCATTGCCGTTACTTTCAGATCCACTCTCACCCGGAGTGATTATACTTGTTAAAGTTCCATGTATGAGTCAAATACATCTGTTTAAAATTATTTGTATTCGACAGAACTGTGTGCAACCCACCCCCAACCCCACAAAAAAACCCAAAACAAAACCAAAAAAATCAAAAAACAAAACCAAAAACAAAAGAACAAAATAAAAAAAAAACACCGAAGAAACAACTATACAAAAAAATTAAAACATAAACGAACAATGAACACGATTTCTAACCTCTTGGCATAAAATAATCTTAGACGAGTTAACATATCGTTATAATCACACACACACACACACAATCGATCAATCAATCGATTAAAAAACATGAAGAATTAAATTATAGAGGGTGCTTTTTAAAAAAAAAAATCCAGTAGCACATATTACGAAATTGACTATGTTCCGTGAAATTATATATACTGAACGGTGAGATATCAAGTCTAGCATAAAGTTAGGCGGGTTTCGATCCCTGTTTGAAGCGTCCTGCGTGTCTCGCCACACTGAAAAGTTGTGAAACAACAAAACAGTCTGTCTATATATGTATATTATCAAGTCATGCTGATGGAACGGAGTTTCCTGATTATTTCTCGATATTCGTCTCTATCATACATCGCTCCAGGTAAGTCTCACAGACTATATCCAGTGTTCGCACAAAGCTGATTTACATAAGTCTTCTTTGTATTTCGGTCTTCACTGGCGCGTCCATTTCTAGAAGTCCATAAGAGAACGCCGCTAATGAGATTCGTCGTTACCTCCAGCAGTGCCCAGCATGTATTGTTATATATATATATATATATATATATATATATATATATATATATATATATATATATATATATATATATTCAATTGTGAAGTGGTGTTTTGAATATTTTAAAATAATTAACGAAAACAGTGAATCTAAATAGATAGCTGTCAAAACCATCTGAAAATTGCGATATTCCTCACGCAAGACGCCGTGGAAACAATAAAACCTATAGACTCAGTTTGACAAAAACCTTCACGCTTCATGTTTATTCTTGTAAATGATCAGGGAATGCTTCGAAGTGCTTACTTGATTGGTTGGTTGGTTTTACGGTATGACAACCCTTGTTGGGTTATGTAATGCCGAAGTCAGTTTAACAATTGTGGTCTATAATTATATAAGGTACAAAAATGTATCCATTCAAATATTGTCAAGAATGAATAACCACCGACGTTGCTCTGGGAAAAATGAATCTTCTAATTATTATAAAAAATCTAGTTCATGAATGCCATTTAATGTGACATCTCCAAGAAAAAAGGAATCTTGCCGATATTGGATTAACTCTTTGGGTTTATCTATTTAGAATTTTAGCATTACTGGATTTAATATCAAACTGGTTGGTTGGTTGGCTGTTTTTTTATGGCATATCAACTCTTGTGGGCTATTTAATGTCGAACCATGTTTACACACACACACATACATACATACATACATATGTATGTATGTATGCATGTATAAACGTGATTTGACTATATATCATAACAGTGTTGGTTGTCACTAAATCCCTTTGTGGGTTTGTGGCGAATATATATATATTATTTGTATGAGAACAGTTTGTAAGTAACATTATTTGTAAAAACTAATAATCATATTATTTAATATTAATCATTTATTTGCACACAGTTAAATGATTTCAAGTATTCCTATTTATTCAATAATTTAATATCAATAATAATCCTCAATAATAATCCTTACTAAAAAAATTGAATAGTTCTATTTGATCTATAAATGGGACACTAACTGATACTACCATTTCTGGGCAAAGTAGACCAGAGAGTAATGGTAATAAAGGGGTAACCCACCATCATCAAAGCTCAAGAACTGGAGTTTAGTTTCATATTCAGGACACGTGTTGAGGGAGTAATCTCCTCGTAGAGATGCTGTCGGTGTATTTTATAGCCCCAGCCGATTGGGCTTTACCAAACTGGATTATACAATCTTTATTGACGGGGATGTTACTACCAATCATTTATGAGTTTAACTGGAACTAAACCCTTTTGCGACAATTTATTTTCAGCATTACCATTTAACATATAACCTCTTCTAAATACAGGTAGACTTTTTCATAATCTAAAATAAATCTATTTTGATCTATCAATGGGGCACTAACAGCTATTACTTCTCCAGGTCTGAGTAGACATGGAAATAAAGGTAACGAAAGAGTGAATCCACATATCCCATATCTTCAGAACATGAGCTACATCACCGGCTTCAGTTTTAATGTGATACCCAGGAAATCCTTTTGTGTATGTGTGTGTGGGGTCAGTGGGTGCGTCTTATACCACATAAAACCTTCACGATTCAAATCAAATTTTTAAAAGATTTCAATAGAAATTTAACTTAGATTTTATATATTTTCCCTAGTTATCGAACAATGAGACTTGTACAGTTTTGTGGGTCAAATGCTGAGTTATCTGTTCACTAAATTTCTATTAGATTGGTTTCATTGTTTAATAAAATGTCATTCTTCGTGGGTCATTTATTTGGGTCTGGTTTGGTTGTATCAACCCTTGATAGTTATCTAAAGCCAAATCCTCTTGATATATATATATATATATATATATATATATATATATATATATATATATATATAGGTAGTATACTTAGTCCAGTTAAACCGGAGTTAGGAGTAATTCCATCAGGACAAGAAATTATTCATGAATGAATATCTGAAGAAGTCCTGTTAATTTCTTTTCGTGTTTTTGGAAATTTCAAAAATGCGTAACAGGATGGAACCCCCCTCTTCTATCCCCTCCCACTCTTCTATCCCCTCCCACTCTTATGTGTCTATTCTCGTTTTTTATCAAAAAGATCTGAAGAAGTCCTGTTAATTTTTTTTCGTGTTTTTGGAAATTTCAAAAATGCGTAACAGAATGGAAATAAATTCATAATCCTTTGTGATTGGTTTCGTTGTTTTTTCTTAAAGAATATATATATATATATATATATATATATATATAATATATATATATATATATATATATAATTTTCAAGCGAATAGTTTGTAGGTAGCATCATTTTAAAACAAACCAGGACTCATTTGTTTGCACCTAGTTAAATAGTTTCAAGAATTACAATTAAACATTAAGGATTCTAGTCAACATTATTCATTCGTTTGAATTCAGTTAAATGGTTTCAAGCATTGCTAACTAATATCAATAGTTCAATTTAATGACTATCATTGGTTTTTTGATAGGGTTTTATGGCATATCAACCCTTGTGGGATATTTAATGACAAATCCTGCATCCAGGAGACCTGGGTTCGATCCCAGGTCGCGTCATACCAAAGACTTTAAAAATGATACTTGATACCTCCTTGCTTAACACTCAGCAATATAAGGTACGTATCAAGGGTAAAGTGGAGCAATCCAGGGAATGGAGTAGCGCCCTCTCCTATACCTGGATGTAGTAGCTATTGAAAAGAGAGCCTTCTGGTCGCTCTCGACTACACTCGCCAACTTTACTTTTTTTACTTACTTATATGTGATTTGTTAGCGAATAGTTTGTAGGTAACATTTTAAACAAACTAGAACTCATTTCGTCTCGGAGAGAGGGGTTTCCCCCCTCAGCAGAGATGCAGTCGGCGTATTTTACCATATATACTCAACCCCTCCGCTCGGACAGGATACGACACAAGGTCAAATTTTAAGCGGGGTTTAACAGGTTTGAATTCAGAGTTTTCCTTCTCCTAGACTAGTTGCCTAACCAAGGCTGAAGAACCTAGTCTGCCCTACCATTTGACTTGGAGGGAGAATTATTGGATTCATACCTTTCCCAAGGGTATTAGTGCTATGTGAAATGCAATCAGTCTCGTCCAGGATTTGAACTCGTGTCGCCGTGTCCCTTTCCTACGACGATAACCATTACACCACGGGCACCTCTACAAGTCGGTGTATTTTACAATCCCTGCCGAGCTGGGGTTATTTAATACCAAATCCATCCTTGAAGATTAACAGTTGTGGTACTATTTAGTCAATAGTTTGGGGATAAGGGGTGTGTTTATACATTGCCCAAGAGTAATACTCCAAAAGTGAACATAATACCGTGACTCGAGCTCGAACTAACTTCGCTGTCACAGGAGAGCATGTTAGCCGCTACGCCATGAGGATTCTTCCATCCTCATTTAGATAACATCATTAATAACTCAATGGGAAATAAAATTAAAATGAAGCTCTAAATTTGTGGCTGCAATCACAGGTTTTTACGTCGAATAAATTGTTGCTTAATTCAATGTCGGAACACTGTCAATATAAAGGCGGTTAAAAGACAACCTTTGTTCACTCTCTGAATGTCAATGATTGAGCGTAGATCCAGCCCCTGCTTAGTCGGCTGGGACTATAGAATACGCATCTCTACAGACGGGTAAGACTCCCCCAGTAAGTGTCCTGATATGACACTTAACTGCGTTTGATGGTGAAGCTCCAGTTCTGGAGTACCCCTATATTGGCATTACTCTCAGGTCCACTTTGGCCCGGAGTGGTAGTACCTATTAGGGTCCTATCTATGGGTCTAATAGTACTGTCAAGTCATTTACTTTACAGGAAACCTTTTAATTATGCAAATAGAACTATTAGAGTAAAATAGCAATATTTGAAACAATTTAACTATGGAAATTTACTAAGCTTTTTGCTTAGATGTGGCACAAGGCCATATGAAAGGGGCACCCAAAGAGACTCGAAACAATTTAACTATGTGTAAATAAAAACTGTGTGCAAATAAATGAACCCTGGCTTCGGTAGAAATAATATTATCTACAAACTATTCGTTTCAGAATCATATATATTTAATATATATATATGTATAATCAGGATTTGGCATTAAATAACCCTTCAAGGGTTGATATGTAGTAAAACACAACCAACCGATCATGAAACATTGCATATGTTTGTATTTTCATTCCATCGAAAGAAAATTAGCAGAAAGTTTGTAGTAAACAAACTTTCTGCAAATTTTCTTCCCGCCTTATAATTAAATGTATTTTTATTGACGTCATCATTTGTGTATGTATATAATTCAACATAAACTATTACTCCAAAATATATAATTTTATTTGCCCTATCGGCAGGACTTAGACTACACTGACCGTGTCCAGTGCAGAGGGATAAGAGTCTGGACAAAAAAAAAGGAATGACCTTGGTATTACACTAAACTTCATCTGATGGTGAGGCTCCAGTTCTGGATATCTGGGAAATTAAGAGTACCACTTCATTGCCATTACTCTCAGGCCCACTTTGATCCGGAATGGTAATACTTGTTAGACTCTCATCGATGGGTAAGATAGATTTGTTTGGAAATTTTAGTATTAAACAGGAATTTTTATACTTATAAGTAAGTAAAGTTGGCGATCGTAGTCGAGGGCGACTAGAAGGCTCCCTTTTCAATAGCTAAGTCACCGAGGTGTAGAGGAGGGCGCTACTCCTTTCCCTGGATTACTCCACTTTACTCTCGATTCGTACCTTATATTGCTGAGTGTTAAGCAAGGAGGTATCAAATACCATTTTTAAAGACGCGACCTGGGATAGAACCTATGTCTCCCGGATCATTGGCGAACACTCTTCCCACTGGGTTGTGAATTATTAGTATCAAAAATAGTTATTTGTAGTTATAACTGTTTACTAAGTATAATTATTAGTTACTTGAAACCATATAACTGTTAGAAAATAAAGGATTATTATTAAATAGAAATAATTACTTAAAAACAAATTGATTTTAGCATTAGATAGAAATACTTGAAACCATACAACTGTGCTTAAATTATTTATATGAGATAATTTTGGTTTGGATTAAATTTTGTATTTGTTAAACAAAGCAAAAACTTTCAAATTTATTTGATTTAATATGAAATTTACTTTAAATAAAATTCAGAAGTACAACACCCCATATTTAAACTCCCTGATAAAGGTTTGATGTTTAAAAACCGAAACGCTAAATGGTGGTATATAAATCAAACTTTAAGTTTATATATATATAAACAAAACTGATAAGACAAATGCGAATATTTCTTTATTGATATTTTTTTTGTTTGTTCTCAAATTTCCCGTCAGGGGGAAAAGTTATTGTGAAGAATTTTTGAATAAGTTTTAGGATTAGTTTAAAATTTTTTTTTTTTTTTTAAATTTTTAAATAGTCGTTATACTACAAAAGAAACGACTAGAAATGGACTGGTAACGTAGCATATCTATTCGTCAAAATTATTCTTTTAGTATCCAAGTGTTTTCAAGTGACCAATTTATGATCTCTGCTATCGTAAACACTTGGCAGTAAACTCTACACAAGAATATTATTTGTTAAGGATGGGCGGAGTTTTAGATTATCCGTAAGTGTTTTCGTCATGTATCTAACTTGGGCATTTATAAATTTTGATATACAAAGAGCTCTTATCTTGTTACAGGAAAGACTGCCAAAAAGTTACCTTATATATATATATATATATATATATATATATATATATATATATATAAATATATATGAGGCAACTTTATCTATCTATCTATATATATATATATATATATATATATATATATATATATATTGTAAAAAGAAGAAACGGAAAGAAAAATACATATAAATGGATAAGAAAAATTTAATAATATTAGTCTATGCTCACTAACGTGTTTCGACCTGTAATAGAAATATTCCAAGATATAATATTATGAAAATTTAAGGTGGAAGGTTTATCTAAAGAAAATATTCTAGGCCATCCTCAGGGTGGCAATTTTGAATTTAAAATGATGGTTTAATGTATTTTTCTATAACTTTTGAAAAAGTTTACATTTCATGACGTAATCTATTTTTCAAATATTTTTCTGTATCATTAAAACATCACTTTAAATTCAAAATTCCAACACTGAGGCTAACCTAAAATATTTGCTTCGGATGTGCCTTCCACCTTAAGTTTTCATAATTTCATATCTTGGAACATTTCTACTGCAGGTCGAAATGCATTAGAGAACATCGACTAATATTATTAAAATTTTCTCATTTATTTGTATGTATTTTCTTTCGGTTTCTTCTTTTTACAACACATCGGTCTGATTCATTTCAACTTTTTCCTTATATATATATATATATATATGTGTGTGTGTGTGTGTGTGTGTGTGTATATATATATTTATATATATATATATATATATATATAGAGAGAGAGAGAGAGAGAAATTGATAAAGTAATCCAAGTAGAATGAGAAAATTATTGAGAAGCAAAGTCGACACTATAGCGTTTCGGTTCTTATGAACCATCATCAGGACTAAGAGAGACGATATCAGTGATTTTAAATCAACGATGAATATCTAAAAATACAAAATACAAAAGCCTAGGGAAAATTTGTTCAGGATGAAAAAGTTGGTTGTTCTTTTTATACAAAATTTCCCTAGGCTTTTGTATTTTGTATTTTTAAATATTCATTGTTGATTTAACATCACTAATATCGTCCCTCATAGTCCTGATGATGGTTCATTAGAACCGACTCTTTCTACTTGGATTACCTTGTTATCAATTTTTCTCAATATATTGTCGGATTACACTCCATTATTTACTTCCATATATATATATATATATATAGAGAGAGAGAGAGAGAGAGAGAGAAAGAGGACAGTCCTCGTAGCATAGTGGCTAACGTGAAGGACTACGACATCATAATATACGAGTTCGAGCTCCAGTGGCGCTATTACGTTCACTTTTGGACTTATACCCTTGGGAAAGGTATGAAATCTCTTATTCCTCCGGCTAAGGGTAAAAAAGTACCGGTACTGTTCTTAAAGAAGGATGACTTTGGCATTAAATAGCCCATGAAGGTTGATATGCCATTAAAAAATGAAAGCGAAACTAAAACCCCCATCTCATAACACCATATGCATATTTCATCACCAGCATTTATCTAGAAATTGTAAAACTTTAAATTTTCGATTTGGGTGATTTTCTTTTAGATTTAGATAACTTCGAGTTTATTTTGTCTTTCCTACCGTTTTATTCTGTGTCACGGATATACTCATGTTAATATTCTGTGTCACGGATATACTAATGTTAATATGCTGTGTCACGGATATACTAATGTTAATATTCTGAGTCACGGATATACTAATGATAATATGCTGTGTCACGGATATGCTAATGTTAATATTCTGAGTCACAGATATACTAATGTTAATATTGGTCCTTGGAGAGTGAGAACTTGATCAAATATCTTTTCAACCACCAAACTTCTCAATAACGTATTGAAAATTCTCTGTGATCATCAGGTTTAAAAATTTAGGATTACCAATGTAAAATTGATTTTAACGGTATGTCAACCCGTCTAAAGTTATTTTATGCCAAGAGATTAGAGAATCACATTCATTGTACGTTTATATTTACACTTGTATAGCTGTTTCTTAAGGTTGGTTGGTTGTTTTGTTTTACGGCGTATCAACCTTTTTGGGGTCATTAAACGTCGAATTGAATTTCAAACAATTCAATTTAGTATAAGTATAGTTTTTGTTTACAAACTGTTAAAAGTCAAAACAGTTCTAATTCAAACAATTCAGTTTAGCATAAGTACCAGGTTTAGTTCTATTTACAAACAGTTCTAATTCAAACAGTTCATTTTAGCATAACCACGCAGTTTTAATGACAAAATAGTCCTATTTCAAGCAATTCCGTTTTAGCATAAATACACAGTTTAGTTCTATTTGACCAATAGATAGGACCCTATTAGGTGCTACCACTCCGGGCCAGAGTGGATCTGGGAGCGATTGCAATGAAGGGATACTATGCATTACCCAAAGTTCCAGCATTATTGGAACCTCACTATCAGGACACTCGTTGGTGTGGGTCTTACGCCTCTGTAGAGAAGCAGTTGGTGTATTCTATAGCCCCAGCCACCTGGGCAGTTTTTTCTTAGGAGATTTTTGCATACATTTATATATCAAGTATTCCTATCTAATACGGGACATCCCCTGTGGTGTAGTGGCTAACTTATTGGACTGTGACATCGTAGTGTGTGAGTTCGAACTCCAGTCGCGCTATTACGTTCACCTTCGGACGAATGAATTTTGTACTTGCTTATATTATGGTGCTCTTTGACTGATACATTATTATCTGTAGGTATTGAAATACCAATTAGCAGGTATTTTTTTCTTTTATAGTCTTTAATCACGATATCTGGTTTATTGTTCTTTATTTTTCTTTCAATTGGATATCTAAATCCCATAAGAATTGAAGCCTCTTTGGCTTCTTTTATTGGTTCTACTTTGTGTTTATTCCATTTTTCACATTTTAGTATTGCATATGTGTTTGTTTATTTTCTAATGAATATAATGTTCTATTTTATCTTGCTTTTCTTCATATTTCATCGGTGTTAGGAATTGATAAAAGTGGTCATTTGATTCAATTTTTGTTCCCACAGTCTACATATTGGGTTTGATACGTTTTCTATAATGCTTACTTGACACTTTCTAGTTGGTAAGTTCTGGTCCTGTGCTGCTATTATTAACCCCTTTCTCTCCGCCTACGGTACAGCACTTTTCAGCCACCGATTAAATTTACTATATCTATATCAGTCTTTCTATTTCTCTGTGAGTGTTATCCATGTGAGAGTTTTTGTTCAAGGTCTAGGTACTTATCTCTCTTTTCGTTTTCTTTCAGTTTTACCCTGTGGTCAGCCGGAATGGCAACGTCCACTATTATTTTGTTGACTATCAGGAGGTCTGGTCTTCTGGCCGAGATTAGATAGTCCGTTTGTATCTTAAAATCCTAGACAATTTTGTGCACCTCATTTTCTAGGATGGATTCTAGGTTGTGCATAGACCATTTGTTCGTATGGTCAAATTTAAACTTCTTGCACAATTCCCAGTAGATCAAATTTCCCACCCAATCGTTTATTATTATTATTATTATTATTATTATTATTATTATTATTATTATTCACTCATTAGAGCTTTTCACATCAGCGATAGCCGATGTTTTTTCACTGAAGTCTGAGGGACAGCAAGTCTCCTCAAGTCTTCAGGACTCATTTTAGTGTTCTGGCAGTTCTCAACATTGCTGTCGTTTGGATGGTCACCACTCGTCCGCCAACCTCCAAGTCCTCTAGTCCCTTTAGCAATCCTTTAGTTACTGTTCCAAACGCACCAATTACAATTGGTATAATTGTCACCTGCATGTTCCACAGTTTTTTCAGTTCCCTAGCAAGGTCGAGGTACTTATCCTTCTTTTCACATTCTTTCAGTTTTATTCTGTGGTCTGCCGGGACAGCAAAGTCGACTATTTTGCAAGTTCTCTTTTTTTTTGTGGATTATTATTAAGTCTGGTCTCCTGACCGGGATTAGGTGATCCGTTTGTATATTAAAGTCCCATAGGAGTTTATTATTATTATTATTATTATTATTATTATTATTGTTATTATTATTATTTACTCCTATAGAGTTTTTCACATCAGTGTTAGCTGATGGTTTTTCACTGGAGTTAGAGTGACAGCAAGTCTCCTCAAGTCTCCAGGACTTGTCTCAGGATTCTGGCTGTTCTAAGCCATGCTGTCGTTTGGATAGTCTCTACCCGTCATTATTATTATTATTATTATTATTATTATTATTATTATTATTATTATTATTATTATTATTATTATTATTCATGCTAGACGTATTTTGTAGTAAATGCTGGAGATCAAATGACAAGAAACTTAAATTTTTCAACAATTTCCTTAGTATTCTCGAATAATGTAATGGTGGGAGTCGTGCCAGTTCTCTCTTAATATTGAAAAAAAAAACCCTAATTTTTTCCAGTAATCTTTAGGACCATTGCCAGCTTTCGAGTGATTATACCCCACCCCATATTCCACAATGCTAGCTTCTACCGAGACAAGTTTTCATTTTTATCCATTTTCTCAAGTTTGCTTGTCGTACCTCTATCCTACTTCTCAGTATTTTTGTCATCACCAACAGTGTCATGTTCTGTGGCATGGACACCACACCCACACCGCAACATGTACTGACATCATAATGCAAAAATAGATACGTTGACAAAATAATAGTTTGCGTAAGTTTATGTGGACTAAAGAGGAAAATGATGAAAAGACAACTGAATCAAATAAAACGACAAAAATGCATTCAGAAAGTTGTAAAAGCCAGGATTAAAATCATAGTCGGAGGAGCAAGAAAAATGTTTAATTCATAAAATCATTTTGAAGAAAGATTTTCTCTGAAATGTCCAGCTTTATCCAATATGCAGTGTCTTTTTATCAGCATCCCATTGTTATATAGATAGATAGATAGATAGATATGAACAGACTAAGATTGATAAATAAGAATACACTGATAGATAGATAGATATCAAGACTTAAATTGATTGATGTGGAAAGACTGAGATAGATAGATAGATAGATAGATAGATAGATATGAACCAAATAAAATAGTTAAAAAATAAATTCTTAATGAATATCAACGACACTTTTCCATTATATAGAAACAAGCCATTTTCTAAGCTTTTGTTTTCCTCTCAGTCATCAAATTGTTTAAAGTACCTGCTATTACATAGCGGTCACACACTTAAGTATTGCTTAAGTTTAGTATGGGGGTGTCCCCGTGGCGTAGTGGCTAACCTGCTGAACTGCAATATCGTAGTAAGCGAGTTCGAACCTCAGTCGCACAATTACATTTACTTTCGGACTAATACACTTAGGATAGGTAAGGACCATTTTCTTCTTACCTATTAGTTAAATAACATCACTACTGTTCTAGAAGGATGGTTTTGACATTAAATAGCCCAAGAAAATTGATATGCCGTTAAACAAAGAAATGAGACCAAAATTTACTGCTTAACTTTACTTAAACTGAGTGATGTGACAACGAATTATTTGTTTTTGAAAATTGTCTGCAACTCACTGAAACTCATCGAGAAAATTTCAGTGTCCCCTCCAATCCAACTAATTACTAAAATTGAACGAAACTTTCTGTATTCATACATTCATAGCCAACTAGATTTAACCGACCCTAGTCGGTATATTCTACAGTCCTAACCGACTGGGCTCTGTTAAATTCAGTTAGCTATGAATAAATGCATCTTTGCTGAGGATAAGACAACCCCTAACGAGTGTCCTAGATATTACACGAAATTGAAGCTGATGGTGAGACTCCATTCCTGAAGCTTTGAGGAATGTGGGGCACCCCTTCATTGCCATTATTCCCAGGCTCTCTTTGATCTGGAGCGGGAATATTTATTCGGGTCCCATTTCTAGGTTGAATAGAAATATTTAATCTCTTTATTTTCTTGAAACCTTGTACTTGTGTGCTAACAAATGGCAGATGTTAAATCAGGTAATTAGTATTGCATAAGAAAAATTAAAACAATTTAACTGTGTGCAAATGTTATACATTCGTTGAATAGAATAACGTTGAATAGAATTATTAGTGGTAGATAGCAATACTTGAACCCATTTAATAGTGTGAAAACAAATGAACTTAGGCTCGTTCAAAATACGAACTATTCGTTAACAAATCATATATATATATATATATATATATATATATATATATATATATATATCCAGGATTTGGCATAAAATAGCCTACAAGGATTGATATGTCATAAAAAACAACCAATCAACTAAATAACCGACTGTATTTAAACAGGAAATTGAAAAAGTTACTTATAAAAGAAATTAGTGGAAATATTTGTATGTAAGTATATTCTTCACCTTATTTAATTTCATAAAATCTCAATAAATATACATTGTAATTTCTTAAAAAGATACACTCCGAAAGAAATTAACGTAATTGTTCTAGTATTGTGTGAGACATGTTGCTGTCTCACCTTTTAAGTTGTTGTCTGACATCAAAATACAACTAAAGTAGGTTACTTATTAACCGCTATTTGTAATACTGTTGTATTGAAAGTGTTCTTGCATCTATTTAAGTTTGGTATGGGCTCTGTAGTTCGTTACTGACCCACATGAAGGGCAATACGGTTTGAACGTCAATTTTAATTTCGAGTCATGGTCTTTCGATGGCTATTTTTTCATTAGTAGTTGTTACCTTTATAGATGAGTACTAGTAGTTTCCAGATTGAGCTATTTAATCCTGGTCGTTGGCCTATGAGGTTCCTCCGCTCAGCATCAGGTGAATCGCGCCGTTGACCCGCTTTTGGATTCATCCACCTTGCTTCACAACTACTATGCTACATCCTGTAGTTTCCAATACTACAGACTTGTATTACTCGTATAAAATTTTCTTCTCTGAGAATCTGTTATCCAGTGACAAGCCGAGGAAAGATGACTGAAGGATTATGGAGACCGTATGTTTTATTGTCGTGGAGTTTGCAATATTAATGAAATAAAAATATGACCATCACTTCGAATTAACATAAGTCGAATTATTATTATAAGCCAGGGACTAATTGTATAATTTATTTGGTTTGGTTCCTTTGTTTAATAGCATATCAATCTTCATGGGTTATTTACTGTGAATACCATCCTTGTAGAAGAGCAGCAGTGATACTATTTAACCTATAGCTGGGAAGTTAAGGAGGTTTATACATTTTCCAAGGGTATGAGCCCTAAAATGAACCTAGTAGCGTGACTGAGGTTCGATCTCGTTTACTTCGAGGCTGTAGTCCAGCATTTTAATTACTATACCACGGGGACTTCCCTTATATGATTTGAATTCGAGCTGTAGTCACAATTCGAAACAAAAGAAAAAGAAAAATGAAAGAAGACAGAAAACAAAATAAAACAGTTTCTATTCTAATTTGGTTTCTTTGTTTAATGGCATATCAATCTTTGTGGGTTATTCAATGCCAAATCTATTCTTGTACAAAAATAGTAGTGGTGATATCTAACCCATACCTGGGGAAAATAAGGGAGATTCATGCCTTTTCCAAGGGTATTCGTTCGATAGTAAAAGTAATATCACGATTGCAGTTCGAACTCCCTTATGACAACGTTGCAGTTCAGTGCATTAGCCACAAAACCACGGAGGTTTCTATTCGGAATAAAAAAAATCAATTCATCACATTTGGTACACTGTCGGCAGGGTATAGAATATGCAGAATGTATCTCCTGAGAAGGGACAAGACCCCCTCTTCTAAAAACAGGATGGCCTGTGTATGACACTAAGGTAAATCTGATGGTAAGACTCCTGTTCTGGAGATCTTGGGTGTGTTGAGTAATCATTCATTGCCATTATTTCCAAGTCCACTTTGAACCTGAGTAGTAATTCTTGTTTGTGTCTCATCTATCTATTATAATAAGATATATATAATAATTATGTAATTTAAAATTTTTTCTAAAACAAGGCAGCCTTCATTTGTACAAGGCTTCAATTTTATTGGCTTTTGAAAAAAAACAAAACAAAACAAACAAAATCAGACAAAAAACTTTAATAGATTTGTTTAAAGCAGGTGTTTGTTTTACTTTGCCGGCACATTTTGTCACTGGTAAAAAAATGGACCAAAATTTATTCCTCTAACACCTTACAAGCAATTATGGGTTACTAAAACTGTCCCCGCCAAAGAATCAGTTTTATTTGTCTTTTTTGTGCGTACGAGCTATGTTAACACTTTATAATTAAGAACAGCCCATTGTTTGTGTGGGTAGAATGTTTGCTAACTGCCCGGGAAACCGGGGTTCAATCCCAGGTCGAGTCATACCAAAGATTCAAAAAATGGTAATTGATACCGCCTTTCTTAGTACTCAGCATTATAAGGTATGGATCAAGAGTAAAGAGAAGCAATCCAAGGAAAGGAGTAGCGCCCTCTCCTACACTCGGCTGTAGTATCTATTGGAAATGGATCCTTCGGGTCACCCTCGATTACGGTCACTAACTTTACTTACACGCTAAAAAAATCACCCTTGAAACAAGTGAGGAAAATAAGAGTAATTATTTTCCTTTTAAGTGCTATTCTATTTTTTACTCACCCAAAAAGTGATCTTTACAAAAAATTATGATCGCTAAAAAGGGGATTAATGAATAGTTTAATATTTGTCAGAATCTTAGTAAGTAAATTTGGTGACCTTAGTCGAGGGTGATCCGAAGGTTCCCTTTTCAATAGCTACGACGCCGAGGTGTAGGGAAGGGTGCTACTCCATTTCCTGGATTGGTCCACTTTACTCTCGATCTCAACCTTATAATGCTGAGTGTTAAGGCGGCATCTAGTACCATTTTTTGGCTCTTTGGCATGACTCGACTAATCCCAAGTCGAGTCATAAGATATTAGGAGTTAAAAAGAAATCATGAAAAATTCTTTTAAAATATCATCAGTTAAAATGAAATGATTGAATTTAAAAAAAAAATTAGCAATTAAAAAGTAATAAAAATTGTTTTAAGATATTAGGAGTTAAAAAAAAATAATGAAAAATTCTTTAAAAATATTAGCAATCAAATATCTTACTCTTAAATATTTTCATTGTCTTTTTAAAGCAAAATTACAAAATTGTATTTTTGTTGTATTTTTTAAAAATTTGTAATGATTTTATTTTATAAATTGGTTTAATGTATTATTTATTATATAAGAATGGGGGATTCAATATATGCTGCTGTCATAACATTAGTTATTAACAAAAAATAATTCAGTCTAGTCGACTGGGGCTGTAGAATACACCGACTGTATCTCCGTAGGGTGTAAGACCCCACAGTAAACGAGTGTCATAGATATGACACTAAACAATCTGATGGCAAGACTGCAGTAAGGCTGGAGGTTTGGAGAATGCTAAGTACTCCTTCACGGTCATCGTTCCTTGGTTCACTCTGGACCGGAGTGGTAGCACCTGATAGGGTCCTATGTATGGGTCAAATAGAATTATTTGATATGTAAACTGAGTGCAAAAAATGACGTATACTAAATGAAATTGTTAGAAATAGAACTGTTCTATTATTTATTTGTAAATAAATGACAGATAGTTTGATTGTATTGTTAGTGATCGACAGCAATATTTGGAATCATTTAACTTAACTGTGTGCAAAAGAATGAACTCAGGCTTATTTAAAAACGTTATCAACAAAATGTTTTACAAATCATATATATTTAATGTAAATGTATAAACAGGATTTGGGAAGAAATAACCTACTATGGTTGATATGCCATAAAACCAAACCAAATCAAACAAATCAATAAAAGAATGATGAAGATCTAAAAAAAAGAGTGATTAATTCATATATTGCTAAATTATTTAAATACAATAATGGGACAAAATCAATATTTCACATACAACTGTTAAACACGAATATTTAAAAACATTTAAAGAATATTCTTTAAATCGATCAAATTTTTAAAAATTTATTATTATCCTTTGGTAACTGAACCAAAAGCGTTAATTACAATTGGTATAATCGTCACTTTCATGTTACACAGTTTTTTCAATTCCCTTGCAAGATCGAGGCATTGATCCTTCTTTTCGCTTTCTTTCAGTTTTACTCTGCGGGATAGCAAAGTCCACAATTCGGCAAGTTCTCTCTTTTTTATTGATTATTATAAGGTCCGGTCGTCTGGCTGAGATTAGGGGATCCGTTTGTATATCAAAATCCCAGAGGAGTTTGTGCATCTCATTTTCTTGGACACATGCTAGGTTGTGCATATACCATTTGTTCGTATGGTCAAATTTAAATTTCTTGCACAATTCCCAGTGGATCACCTTGCCCAACAAGTCGTGTCTTGTATTATACTTTTCCTATGCTAATTTTCTACATTCACTTATTATTATTATTATTATTATTATTATTATTATTATTATTATCCTTTAGAGGTTTTCACTGGAGTTTGAGTGACAACAAGTCTCCACAAATCTCCAGTACTCTTCTCAGAATTCTGGCCGTTCTCAACAATGTAGTAGTTTGGATGGTCTCCACTCGTCCGCCAACTTCTAAGTCTTCCAGTCGCTTTAGTTACCGTTCCAAACGCACCAATTACAATTGGTATAATTGTCACCGGCATGTTCCATAGTTTTTTCAATTCTCTAGCAAGGTCGAGGTACTTATCCTTCTTTTCACATTCTTTCAATTTTATTCTGTGGTCAGCCGGGACAACAAAGTCGACAATTTTGCAAATTCTCTTTTTTTTTGTTGATTATTATAAGGTCTGGTCTTCTGGCCGAGATTAGGTGATCCGTGTGTATGTCAAAGTCCCATAGGAGTTTATGCGTTTCATTTTCTAGGACAGGTGCTGGGTTGTGCATATCCCATCTGTTCCTATGGTAAATATAATTCTTCTTCTTCTTCTTCTTCTTCTTCTTCTTCTTCTTCTTCTTCTTCTTCTTCTTCTTCTTCTTCTTATTATTATTATTATTATTATTATTATTATTATTATTTACTCCTTTAGAGTTTCTCATATCAGTATTAGCTGATATTTTTTCACTGGAGTTTGAGTGACAGCAAGTCTCCTCAAGTCTCCAGAACTCTTCTCAGTATTCTGGCCGTTCTCAGTAATGCTGTCAGTTAGATAGTCTCTAACCGTCTGCCAACCTCCAAGTCCTCCAGGCCTTAATGATTATAATAATTTTTACTATCAGTAATCCCAGACCGTGGTAGTCACAGATAGTACATTCATTTAGATCATTTAGTATCGTCACGTCACTTTATCTGACAAGGAAGCCTTGTTGGTAATATGGGAAAAGACTCTCGAAAAAACTATGACTACAACTTTTTGTTGTTAATGAATGATATAGGACCAGAAAAGATCCATTTTACATTGAGTGATTTCTATATTGTCTTCTATAAAATCAGAGTAATATTATCTGGATAAAGTTTTAAATAGGCATATTTTTATACCCATAACATATTTTCATTGTTGAAAAATCCTCAAGAAAAAAAGAAGCAGTAACTGCAAAGATGGTTAAAATAAACAAGAAAATACATCAAATTCCACCGGTCAGCAATGCACCAAATGTCGGCAATATCAAGGTTTTTATTTATTTATTTTTTAAATAATTATCGGCACAAGGGTGAATTCAGAAAAGAGCATTTCTGCGAGACGCTATGAACTTTTAGAGACTCTTGGCATTGGTTTGGTGCCAATGCGAAGTTTGGCACCATGAAAACGCAGTCTACATGCCATCTCGTGAGTGTTCTTCGAGAAATTCCTGGAATGCCCCATACTCGTTTTTGGTACAGCCCGAAGCTTCATAAAATCATATTCAGAACAATATTTGCCCTTGTGAAAACACTCTCAAGTTTTAAATGCGGGCGATGCGTGTGTGCATGGTAGAAGGAGTATGATGATTATGAGATGGAGAGAGGGAGAGAGAGAGGGAGAGAGGGAGAGAGAGAGAGAGAGAGGGAGAGAGAGAGAGAGAAGGGATGTGGGGTAGGAACTAAGGTATAAAAACCAAGCAGGGAAACGACGGAAGGATGCAATGAAGAAGAAATATATATATATATATATATAGAGAGAGAGAGAGAGAGAGAGAGAGAGAGAGAGGAAGAAAAAGAAGAGTAAAGATATTAAAAAGCTAGGCAGAAAAAAGAAAGGAGAGATACAAGGAAGAAGAAGAAGAAGATGATGAAGAAGAAGAAGAAGAGGGGGGAGAGAGAGAGAGAGAGAGAGAGAGAGAGAGAGAGAAAGATGCAAAGGTATCAGATAGGAAAATAGAGGAGAGACAGAGTAAAGAAGAGACTCAAAGAATGGAAGAGCGTGAGAGAGAGAGAGAGAGAGAGAGAAGGAGGAGTTCGACGCAGAAAGAGAGAGAGAGAGACAGGGTGAAAGGAAAAAAAGAAGCCTGAAAGTATAAAAGCCAGGCAGAAAAACGAAGAAGAGACATAGTGAAGAAGAAGAAGATAAAGGAAAGAGAGACTGGCAGAGAGACAGAGAGACAGAGAGAGTGGATTAAAAGTTCTGAGTGCTAAGTTGGAAAAAATGAGTTGGAGAGACATGTTAAAGAGGGAATAGAGAAGAAAGCTCAAGTTAAATATAGACATGCAATGTTGTTGGGAGTAAAGTACAAAGACATTATAAAAAAATCCCTAAAAAACCTACACATATCTGTTATCTTGTTTGAAAATCTACAGGATTAAATAACTCCCCCAAAACACGTATTAAAGGTTTTGTAAATGATGTAAATAAACATCGATATATTTACAGTCTTCCGTACTCTATTCCTAAGTAAAGAGACGTAGGATAAATATTGTAATCAAGGGTAAATTTTGTGTATTCATTTATTCGACGAAAAGAAAGTGAAAAATACCCGCTTAAAAATAACAACAATAAAAAAAAAACAACACAAAAAAAGCAAATAAACAAATAGATAAAACAAAGTGATTGATTTTAATGGCATTTCAACCTGTCTAGGGTTATTTCATGCCAATAGGTTGGGAAATCATGTTTATTGTATATTTATATTTTTGTGTAGTTGTTTCTTAAGAGTTTTTTTTACACACAGTTATATGATACCAAGTATTCCTATCAATTACAAATAATTGGCAGTTTTATGGTTTCAAGTATTCCTATCTAATTATAATAATTACGGTTTCAAGTTATTAATTCTATTTGATTTTAGTCATTTGTTGTATTGTTTAGAGTAACTAATAATACTCCTTAGTAAACAATTATAGCTTCTAGAAACTATTATTGATACAAATAATTAATACACAGTTATATGATATCAAGTATTCCTATCGAATACTAATAATTTTCAAGCAGATGAGACCTTAACAGGCACAACCCTTTTGGGTTAGAGTGGGCCTGGGAGTAAAAGCAATATTTCCAGAACGAGAATCTCACCATCAGATGCAGTTTAGTGTCATACCCAAGATACCTTTTTTTTTTGTGGGATGGGGGCCTTACCTCTCTGCAAGGTATACAGTCACCATATTTTAAGCCTTGATGAATGCTGGCAACAAGGGAAAGAGACTTTGTCAATTCGTTCATGTGAAAACAAACAAACAAACAAATAAAAGAAAACAATAATGCCAACAAAAGAATCAAGCATTAAAATAAAAAAAAACTGATAAAGAAGAGGATGAAGGTTTGGTTTGGTTTCTTTACTTTTATGGCATATCAACCTTCGTGGATTATTTAATATTGAAGCTTTCCTTGTAGAAAGACATTAGAGGTACTATTAACTCCATATCTGGAGATGGGGTAAGAGGGTTTATACCTTTCAAGAGAGTATTAGTCCGAAAGTGAATATAATAGCGTGTCTGGAGTTCGAACTCGCTTACTACGATGTCACTGTCTAGATCGTTAGCCACGACGCCACGCAGAGTCCGCCAAGAGGACGAAGACTTCCTCAAAGATCCTGAAGGCCTGAATGGAAGGATTTAAGTCCTGAGGAAGAATGGTATACATACAGATATCGACAGGGGAAAAGTGGGAGAAGTTTTACTTATTCCATCATCAGTGACAACCACCAGATAACTAGCGTGTAAACTTCCGAATATAAAACGCTAAATTTTGTAATCATAAACTATTAATAGGTTTGACATATTAAACGGCAATACAAATGATAAACTTCTAGAACTCACAAATGGTTGGTTAATGTCTCGTGTCAATATTCAGTTTTCAGCATTTACAGTCATAAGATAGGTGCTTCCGACAGGGCAAAAACAAATTAAACTGTCCAACACTGATAAAGCATTTCATAGTAGTAATTGGAAGATTTATTTTTCACAGAAAGCAACATCCAATTGCTATGTATTTCCAACTGGAAACTTGTGGTGTTACAACATAGATCAGATTCCCTATCGTTTATTTCCCCAAGTGGCCCTTATGTTTTAGGGTACTCTTTTAAGACTTGTCTCCGGGAGATGACTTCCCGTTTTGTTCTCTTACTGAAGAAGGAAATCAGGGCTTAGCTATCTTATTCCATCCTGATATTGTACGAAATTTTCGTGCATTATCGGTAAGAAATATTGCCTTTCGCCTCCTGAAGCATTGAATTATCGAAATAAAGTAGTCTGGTACTATGTGTTTATTGAGTCCACGATTCCCTACGTTGATATTTGGCTTCCAGACGTTGCTAATATTTATTTAGATTGTCCCATACAGGCGCTTGTAAATCTGCACATTTTGTTCTTTTTCAGTTTTACCCTTTCCTGGAGGAGGTTAACTATATGTTCACGAATTCTTCTGAGTTTTAATTACCGAAACATATTTAGCTCACCGTCAAAGATAATGCATGAGTTTGCTTGAAACGGATGCATGTCACCACTGAGATGGCGACTTTTTCAATAATTATTAGAGTTCTTGAAAAGTATTTCAAAGAAGTTGCAAGAACTTGAAAACCGATGAAGAATAGAAATCATCCAGACAACAACATTACTGAAACCAGGTAGAATACTGAGAAAAGTGCTAGAGTATTGAGTTTTGTTGTCAATATGACCATGATGTAATAATCTATATTACAAAGATCAGATTTTTATATGTACAGCGCCATATTGTAGGAAAAAAATAGCACATCATAGCTATATTTTTTATTTGTAAAATAGAGTTAAAATTTATAGAAGACAGACATTTACAGTTCAACTTTCAATTCAAAAATAATATTAGCATAATGGTTAGAGTGTTCACCAACGGCCCGGGAGACCGGTGTTCAATCCCTGGTCGAGTCATAACAAAGACTCAAAAAATGGTACTTGATGCTACCTTGCTTAACACTCAGCATTATAAAGCAAGGGTAAAGTGGAGCAATCCAGCGAAAGAGTAGCGCCCTCCCCTACACTCTGGTGTAGTATCTATCGAAAAGGGAGCCTTAAAATTAAAATAAAAGAAAGCAAAAAGATAGAAAAATTCCTGGACCTTGCTAGAGAACTAAAAAAATCTGTGAAACATGAAGTCGACGATGATGCCTGTAGTAGTTGGTTCCCAAAGGCTTGGAAAAGAGACTGGATGAACTGGAGTTAAGAGAAAGAATGGAGACAGAACTGTTAAAATCAGTTCGAATTCTCAGAAGAGTCCAAGTTACTTAAGAAGATTTGCTCTCATTCAGAATTCAGTGAAAAATAGTGAGAAAAATCTGAAAGGAGTAAAATAGAAAAGAATTTATTAGGTAGATTTTGCCGTTGAAGTGGATCATTGATTGAAACGAAATGAAGGCGAAAAAATTAACAAATTTCTGGATTTAGCAAGAATTTGTGACCTAGTAAACTTGTTCCTGACGTAACCAAGTGTAGTATATATTTACATGGTTGGGTTTTTTATTTAATGGCATATCAACCTTCGTAGGCTATTTAATGCCAAAGCTATCCTTGCTTAAGGGCAGTGTACTATTTAACCAATATGTATTTACCAACCCCTCCGTTCGGGCAGGATGTGAAACACGGCCAAATTTTAACGGAGTTTAACAGGTTTGGATTCAGAGTTTTCCTTCTCCTAGAGTGGTAGCCTAACCAAGGCTGAAGAACTCAGTCTGCCCTACTATTTAACCATTGCTGGAGGGAGAATAAGAGAATTCATACCTTTCCCAAGGGTATTAGTGATTAATGAAATGCAATCAAACTCACCCAGGACTTGAACTCGTGTCGCCGTGTACATTTCCAGCTACGATAACCATTACACCTCAAGCACCTCATATTCTATTAACCTATAGCTTAGGGATAAGAGAATTTAATTTCGATTTCTTTATTTAATGGCATACCGACCTTTGTGGAATATTCAATGCCAAAGCCATCCTTGTATAAGGACAGTGTACTATTTAAGCAATAGCTTAGGGATAAGAGAGATTGGTTTCGATCTCTTTATTTAATGGCATACCAACCTTTGTAGGTTTTTAATGCCAAGTTCCATCATTGTAGAAAAACAAAAGTGATACTATAAAACTGATCGCTGGGGTGGGGAGATAAGGAAGCTCATAACTTTCCCATGAAAGAGAACATAATAGCATAACTGGAGTTCGAACTCGCGTACTACGATGTCACGGCTCAGCACGTTAGCCACTACACCACGAAGACCCACCTCATATATTTACATGTATAGCATGTTAAATAGTTATGGTTAACAAGTTTGTTTGAAAGAAGTTTGTTTGTGTTTTGAGTTCGGTTTTCACATGCTGCCCCACTATTGTGAGATACTCGTGGTCTAATTGTTACGTCGTAGGAAATGGACTCGGCAGTCCGAGTTCAAATCGTGGACGCGACTGTTTGCATTTCACATAGGGCTAATAGGCTTGTGAAAAATATGCATTCAATGATTCTTCTCCTGCAATGGGTAAATAATAGAGCAGACTAGGATCTTTAACTTTGGTTTGGCAACCAGTCCAGAAGAAAGAAAACTCTGAATTCAAACCTGTTAAACATTGACTTGTATCGCGTCTGGCTCGTGCGAAGGGAGTTAGTAAATAAACATTGTGGCCTTGTGCCAGACAACGACAAGTAGGTATTTACTTTAGTATGTATAGTGGTATTTTTCGATTCCGTCTCATTATTGTGGCGTTGTGTCAGGTTTGTGTAGGCTCCGTAAATATCTATTCTAAAAAATGGTCAATATCATAAGGCCTTTTTGATTGTATCTTAATAACGGTATATCATAATGTAGGATTTTATTGTTACCAAACACGCGAGCAAATACAGTCAGACTTAATCACATAGATGAGGATATTATGAGCGGAAATGAGGATGTCAATGAGTTTGTAACTACTGTATTCTGCTTGGATGAACGAACTGCATTTTTTACATAAATTTCTTACTATTTACGGGACTATAAACCGTGATATGAAAGAGTGTTCGGGTGGAAGAGACGACCTGAATTAGTGGCAGACATTTTCTCTTGAACCAACCAGAAATGTTGGCCATTCCATGACTTTATGTGAGAGTCAAATTTATCTAGGTGAATTATTATTATTATTATTATTATTATTATTATTATTATTATTATTATTATTCCCGAGTAATAGACACTCGAAGATTTAGGTCGCCAGTTCCACCTAATTCTTGTCTTCTTGTCTTTTACGCACTGCCAGAGAAATAACCAAGAATTTGTTGCCAAAATTCTATCTATCTATCTATCTATCTATCTATCTATCTATCTATCTATCTATCTATCTATCTCAGTCTGTTTATATCTATTTCAATTTGTTTATATCCATCTCCCCAATCTCTCTTTTCCTTCCCCCCCCTCTCTCTCTCTCTCTCTCTCGATATATATATATATATATATATGTTCCGATCTATCTCCTTTACCACCCACCAATTCATTTTTAAATTATTAGTTAATTCAATTCGAAACCAAAGACACCATAATTTTATTGTTCTTGTTGAATATTATACAATCAAAACGGATGTTATTAAGTATTATTTACTTCCAAAATTGAAACTTTATAACCAAGAATATATGTAACACTTCAAAAGCAAAGAAAATTCTATGCAACATTTTAAAATTATACATGGTAATGATATATTTTCAAAACAAACCAGAGTAATTTCTTGAAGAGGTTTACATAAATCTAAATGAAATAGTCAATATTAAAATAATTATTATCAACACATAGTTTTCAGTTTTATATTCTTTAATAGTATTCAGACTTTTGTCATCATCTTTATGGATATATTCACAACGTTTTGGCCGATGTATTCTTCGGCATTCTTCAGGGGTTTTTTTGTCGAACTTGGTAGCCTACCCAGAATATCGAACAGTGCCCTTTGTTTAACCCACGGGAGTCCATTGTTCTAATTCCGTTAATCATACCCGAGTACAAGTGTTAAGTTATAGTAAATATTCCTTGTTATTTTTACCTGAAGTGAGGTTTGAACCTGCGACCTCTAGATGATTTCATTGAGTTATATCCGTTATATATTACGTGTCCTGCTGGATAATTCAGAATGGATTTTTGGGACTTATAAACCTAATGTTTTATCAACACTATGAATTAAGATTATTTAAAAAATGTAGACATATAATTTTCAGTATATAGACATTTATTTAATAATGGGTCCACCTGGAAAAGAACTTTTTCTTCGATTTCAGTGGTTGAAAATATTTTTCTCATCAATCAAAATTCTTTGCACATGCCCGTCACATCGTGCAACTATTTCTTAGGATTACTTTGGTTACTTTGTTTAATGGCATATCAACCTTCTTGGGTTATTTAATACCAAATCGACCCTTGTAGAAGAACAGAAGTGGTTTTATTCAACGCGTTACTGGGAGTGAATAAGGGAGTTCATACCTTTCTCAAAGGTATTAGTTTGAAAGTGAACGTAATAGTGCAACTGGAGTTCGAACTCACAGTAATGTTGCCGTCCAGTACGTAAGCCTCTACGCCACGGGAACTCCTCCTCAACGATTTTTTCTTTTTACTCTCTTGTCTAATTATTTCGATTATCCAGCAACAGAAACCTGTTGGATTACATGTCCTTACGTACAAGATGACTTTCTCGACGACCGCTAAGAGGTGACACGCTTAGCTGCCATGACAACGCATCCGGGTAATTAAGGAAAAAGGTACGAATTTATCAACCTTTCAATTTGACATGCGTTAAGTAAAAGAGATAAGTTTTTAACAGTAACAGAATGCATAATATCAAAAGCTTTTAGTGATTACAGTTATATCATGTACAAACATACAATTGCCAAGTAGGTGTTGAACTGTGTTTTTTTATTATTATTATAAATATACTTTCATATACAGTATATACTTTCCTTTTTTTTCATCTTCGTTGTTTTTTGGCTTACACAATAATAAAAGTTGTTACAAGAATTGTTTTGAATTATTTTCTGAACAGATTACCTCATTTTGTAGAGATGTTCCCTATGATCAATTTATTTTCATTAATTATAAATCAAAAATTGATTATTTGACTAAACCAATAAATATTAATTAAGATTTGCATTAATCTATATTTTTATGGTTTTTCTTTAAAAGTTTCTTTCTCTTTAACAAAAGAGTATAAAACCTGTTTAAAAAAATACAACGCGTTACTACAAAATAAAAGTGATAGATGTCACGGTAGCTTAACAGATTTTATCATAGTAGATTAAGTGTAATTCAACAAAGCAGCGGGTAATGTTTAGAAAAGAGCAATTTGTATACATGTTTTTAAAAATGGAATAAACGCTGTGATAAATGTGCGGAATTACCTGCTCTTGCCTGCAGGATGACTTTTCCAACGATCGCTAGGAGATGAAGCAATTAGTTGCCATAGTCACTTACCTTCAATGGTTCCTTCAATATCTTGTGATCACCGACCTGACAAGAGACTTAAGGCAAAAGTTAACCTTCTTTTAAATCGACATGATTTAACGAAAGGATTTTCGTTTGTCCGTGAAGACACTCCTTACTTCCAGAGGCTTGGCATTCTGTCAGTGAAACAATATACAATATTGAAAGGTTGGCCTATTGAGTAGAGTGTTTTCCGGGAGACAGGGGTTCAATTCCAGGTCCAGTCATACCAAAGACTCAAAAAATGGTACTTGATGCTGCCTTGCTTAGCACTCACCATTATAAGGTACGGATCAAGAGTAAAGTGGAGCGATCCAGGGAATGGAGTAGCGCCCTCTCTTACACCTTGCTGTAGTAGCTATTGAAAAGGGAGCCTAAGGGTCACCCTTGACAAAGGTCGCTAACTTTACATATACCGTAAATTGCGATATGAAGTCGGCTTTTTCAACCAGAAAAAAATCTCCACAAAACTTGGAATTCACTTATACGTTTGGGTATAAATCCAAACTTTTACCACCGAGGGGCCCAACAGTAGAACAGTATTCCGAACAATTGATATACATCACTTAACCGTAACTCCAGCCGATTTCCACAGACATTTCCAACTTAAACTCATTTTTGGCGAACATATTTAACAAGTAATCAAAGAGATTAATGGGGAATTCTTCGTGGCGTAATTACTAACGTGCTAGGTTGTGGCCTCGAAGTAAGCGAGTTCGAATTCCTGTCGTGCGATGTCATTCACTTTCAGATTTATACCCTTGGAGAAGGTATAAATTCCCCCAGCTATGAGTTTAATTGTATTACTTTTGTTCTTCTACAAGGATGGCTTTGGCATTAAATTACTCACAGAGCTTGATATGCCATTAAACAAAGAAACCAAGTCAAATCACAGAAAAATATAAAATAATAAAACTGTTATAAGTATTATATCAACACTATTTCACTCTTTTTCCAACAGCTGTTGCACTGACTCTGAACAATGGTAGAAACGTCACAGCACCCAAACGGCCCGTCAGACAACTAGGTAATATATTTACTTATGCAATTTCATGATAGCGCAAAAAGTTGTTTATTCACATGAATATAGGCTGTAATATATTACATTTGCATCTTTCGTATATAGTTGATGCAATTCTCATTTCAGAGAAAAATTACGTACACCATACACTATTAAAGTAATGGCAGTTTAATGAGATATTATGGAAACCATTTAACTGCGTGCAACCAAATGATTAAAACTAAATTGAATCATTAGTGTTAGATAGAAATTCTTGAAACATTTGACTGTATGAAAAAAAGAACAATTAGTTTTAGCAATACTTGAACCCATTTTACTTTGTCTAAACAAATGTGCTCTGGCCCGTTTAAAAATGTTACCAATAAACTGTTCGTTTACAAATCATATATATTACAAGATTTGGCATTAAATAAACAACATGGATTGAAATGCCATAAAACATAACCAATTAATCAACTTTGGTAGAATTAAAATGTGACCGAGATAATGATTTAAGTATCTATAAGGTAATTGAAAAGTCACTCCCGATTTCCTATCATCTTACATTCATTTCTTGGAAAATGTTAGATAAGAAATGAATTATAAGGATTTTAAAATCGGGAGTTACTTTTCAATCGCCTTGTACTTTAATCGTTATCACGGAAAAGCGATTATATGATCATAAATCAAACTTTTCAAATAGGAAACGCAACAACAATACATCATTATGAAGTTATAAATTGAAAGTTAAAGAGGTCCTCGATTCTTAAATGTCAAGTTGGAAAGAAGACCCGATATATACAGGATTTGTAGGTAATTATAGGTAGTGCCTAGAGGACAAAACTAAGCATATCGTAATGCCCGGATGTCAGTAAATTACACCCCCACCACAAAAAACAACAACAAACAAACAAAACAAAACAAAAAAACAAGACAAAACAAAAAACAACATAAGATGTTGTCGAAGTGCAGACATCAAAATAAATCTTTAAAATGTCATCAGAACCTGAATTAATTTGCATAATTCCTAAATTAAAGTTTTTTCATTGTTGAACGAAATTTCTTTTATTTTAAAAAAGAATATTTGCATCACTCGATGGGAACTATACAAGAACCCTGTATGCTATTTTGTAGAAATCTTCGTGGCAGCACCTGACAAAACAGCAGTTGTACGGCCACAAACTATCCAAGTAAGACGAGCAAGGCTTGCTAGGCACTAATGAAGAAGTAAGGACAAATTCACAAGCGACGCTCTCCTATGAACCATTACCCATTGGCCCACCGGTATTGGTTGACCAGCAAAGACTTTTCATTCATCAGCTCTGTGCGGAGACTAAAGAACTTGTCAAAAGCGATGTCCAATAGAGACGGATAGTCCGAGAAAGTGGCAAGGGAATCCGTGCTGTCAACATGTGTTGATGATCATGATGATAAAAGGAAAGCAATTCAAGACACATTTCCTGCTTAAAGATCGTTTCATAAACACATGAAACTATGAGTAACAAAACATTCGTACAGTGAATATTTAAAAAAATATTCAGGTTTTAAATTTGCCGTTTTTAAGAAAAATATTGAGCATTTAAAAGAATATTTTCAAGGCAAAATTGGATAAATATTTGATATCATAATCATAATAATCATCATTATTATTAACATCATCATCACCCGAGTTGGAAATGAACTATGTTTTCTTTCTATTAGAAATTTACAGTCATATACAGTACACACACTCATTGATGAGAGTTAGAAGGGACACTATAGTTCTATCAAATTTATGAACAATTATTAATCAACCCAGTCAGCTGGGGCTGTAGAATACGCCGACTATCCCCACTCCAATAAGTGCCTTGGATATGACATCTGATGTTGAGGCTCCTGTCCTGCAGGTTTTAAAAATGTTGAGTATCTCTTCAATGCCATTAGTCCTAGGTACACTTTGACCCGGTTGAACCTGTTAGGCGCCTAACGACGGGACAGATAGAATTAGTGTCCTGGGTATGACATTAAACTGTATCTGATGGTGAGGCTCCAGTCTTGGAGCTTTAGTGAATGTGGATTACCCCTTCATTGCTATCAGTTCTAGTCCACTCTGACTGGGAGTGATTGTACCTATTAGAGTCTCATCTATGGATCAAACAGAACTGTTTAACCATTTAACTGTGTACAAGAAAATGCCCGATGTTGAATTGTTAGTGTTATATAGCAATACGTGAAACCATGCAGAATAGAGTTATAAGTTTGCCCAGTCGGCTGGGGCTGGGCTGCAGAATACACCGACTGCTTCTCTGCAGAGGGTTAAGACCCTCCCTCCGAGTATCCTGAATTTGACATTAAACCATCTCATATTGAGGTTCATGTAATATTGGAGCTTTAGGGAATGTGGTATTCATGACCATTGCTCCTAAGTCCTCTCTGGTCCGGAGTGGTAGGACCTGATAGGGTCCTATCTATGGATCAAATAAAACTAAAATGCATAATTATGCTTAAGTGAATTACTTGAAATAGAACTGTTTTGACACCTAAACTGCCTACTTATGCTAAACTGAATTGCTCGAAATAGAACTGTTTGGATATTTGACTGTGTGTGGACAAAAACTATACTAGACAGAATTGTTTGAATTAGATCTGTTTGTCTAAACTGAATAGTTTGAAAAAGAAATGATTTTGACGATTAAATTGTGTTCTCACGCAAAACTAAATTGTTTGAAATAGAACTGTTTATTTGTATAAAAATGGATTTGGCATTAAATAACTTACAAAAGTTGATATGCCATAAAATTCAACCAACCAACCAACCAACCAACTAGAACTATTAGTGTTGGATAACAATACGTGAAACCATTT
The DNA here is from genome assembly GCA_963585895.1 of Sepioteuthis lessoniana. NCBI lineage: Eukaryota > Metazoa > Mollusca > Cephalopoda > Myopsida > Loliginidae > Sepioteuthis > Sepioteuthis lessoniana. Next base: position 73,694 of record CAUZXS010004771.1, on the reverse strand, counting down.
AATTATGTCCAAACAAATGAATAATATTGAATACAATTGTTCGTGTTAGATAGGAATACTTGAAACCATTTAACTGTGTTCAAACTAATGAGCTTTGGCTTGTTAAAAATGTTACCAACAAACTATTCGCTTACAAATAATATATATATATAGTAAATATCTGTATAAACAGGAATTGGCAAATTTATTACACGCAGTATATGATAAAAACATCTTTTTATGGTTTAAAAATGAGTGGTAGTTCTTTACACGAAGTCGTTCATTATTCTAGTTGATACAGTATAAAAATATTATTTTATTTATACATTGGTCTCATGGGTAGAATGTTCACCAATGGTTCGGGAGACCGGGTTTTACTCGAATCATACCAAAGATTCAAAGATGGTACTTCATGCCGCCTTGCTTAACACTCAGCATTATAAGGTATGGATCAAGGGTAAAGTGGAGTAATTCAGGTAATGGAGTAGCGCCCTTCTCTACTCCTTGGTGTAGTAGTTATTGAAAAGGAAGCTATTGAAAAGGAAGCCTTCGAATTACTCTCGACTACGGTCGCCAACTTTACTTACTATATATATATATATATATATTATGGGGATTTTTATAAGCCCTGAAAAGCCCGGTTTATTCCTACGTTTTGTAAAAGAATAAACCGTACTTCAACAGCAGTAGGGAGATGGTGACAGCTTTTGAAGAAAGGAAGACGAACAACTTTTAGCGCAACAAAATTTATATACAACAACAACAACAACAATAAACAGGGTTTTACACCAAATGGAACAAACAACGAATATGTAAGAGTTGAAAAAAGAGTTCAAGGTTCAGATAGGTGGTGGAGTTTTGTAAGGTTTAGTTGTAAGGTTGTTATTAGGTAAAGTTATAAGGTAAAGGTGTAAGGTGAGGTAAGGTTTGGTAGGTTATGTGAAGGTTTGGTTTGGTAAGGTTATGTGAAGGTTTGCAGATAAAATGCCTGCTGGAACTTAGCTGTGTGTCCCGTTCCTTTTAACTCAGCACGTGCGTTCGTCGCTCTTGGGTTCTGGCTGGTGGAAGGTACCAAATACGTTTGCCGTCAAGGGCTGCTACAAAAGGACCTGTTGCTAACAGCGGTTGGAGAGGAAGTAAGAGGAAGAATCTCCAGTGGAGCTATTTTTTATAATGGACGCCACGTGACCCCAAGGGGCTGCTGATGTTCGGTGAAACAGGATCACCAGTTCCTTAACAAAATTTCTACAATATATATATATATATATATATATATTGAAACCGTTGATTTTTTTATTCTTTGTATTTCTTGAAAATTTACTTGTTTTACTTGATATAGTTTATTTCCTTTACTATGATATAATTTATTTCCTTTACTATGTTAAAGCTAAATAAAAAGATCTTTGATTTCTTCCCTTATCTTTCCTTTGGATATTTACATTCTTGTAAAATTGCAACCCCCACCAAAAACAAAACAAAACAAAAAACAACCACCCCCCAAAATAAATAAAAAATAAAAACAAAAAAAATACAAACTCCCTAAAAATAAAACAACAACAAAGAAAAAGCACCCCCCCCAAAAAAAAACTAACAAACAAATAGACAAAAATAAACAACAAAAATTTTTTTTGCTTTTTGTCCTTTTATAACACTTTGTCGCGCAGAATCTCACCTTGCAATGAAATTACGCCGTGTTGTTAGATTGTTTCTCCTTAGGGTTCATTCAGCTTCAACGACCGATCCTTTCAGAGCTAAATAGCATTAAAATTTAAGATTTCTTTATTTCTTTCTCTTTTACCTTCTCAATATTCTTCTTCTTCTTACTTATTCTCTTTCAAAGTCTCTCTTTATATTTTCTTCCAAATTCCGTTTCTAAATCTATCTTTCTCTCAGCTCCTTTTGGCTTCTTCCTCTCTCTAATCAATTTTTCTATTTCTTTCTCTTATTTTTCTTTTTATCCGTATTTTTACTACTACTACTACTACTACTACTACTAGGGAGTCCCCATGGCGTTGAGGCAAACGGCGAGTTGCGTTATTGCGCTTACTTTCGGGCTAATTATCATGGGAAACGTATGAACTTCTTCATCCCGCCTAGTAAGGGTTAAATAGTATCATTACTGTTCATCTGTAAGGATGGATTTTAGCCCAGTTAGTTAGAGCTGTAGAATTCGCCGAGTATCTCTCCACAGAAGGGGTAAGGCTCCCTCATAGAGTGTCCGGAACATGACACTAAACTGTATCTGACGATGAAGCTCCAGGAATGGAGCTTTGGGGAGTGTTGAAGACCCCTTTATTGCCATCACTTCTTGGTCGTCTCTGAATCGGTGTGGTAGTACCTGTAGGGGTCCCATCTATGGGTCAAATAAAACTGTTTAATCATTTTCTATGCTTGAAATAATTCAATTGTGTGTGAATAGAACTATTAGTTTAAGGAATAATTGAAACCATTTATTCCCCCAGCTAAGGGTCAAATAATCTAAAACATTAAACAGTGTATAAAGAGAATTATTAGTGTTAAATAGTAATACTTGAAAACATTTTACTGTGCAAACAAATTCGCTCCGACTGGTTTAAAAATAATGTCGTTTACAAATCATATTATATAAATGAAGAAATAGGATTTAGCATTAAATACACCACAAAAATTGATACGTAAAAAAAAACAACCAATCAACCAACCAACTACCCAAGGATGACTTTAGTATTAAATATCCTATGCAGGTTGATATACTATAAAATAAAGAAACAAAAAAAAAAAAAAAATACAACTACTACTTTGCGCAGTCGGCTGGGGCTGTAGAATACACCTGCTGCTTCTCTGCAGATGGGTAAGACCATCCCAACGAGTGTCCCGGATATGACACTAAACAATCTCATGGTGAGATTCCAGTAATGCTGAAGCTTTGGGGAATGCGGAGTACCCCTTCATTACCATCTTTCCCGGGTTCACTCTTGCCCGGAGTAGTAGCACCTGATCATATTTTCCACCCCCTCCGGGCAGGATATGACACAAGGTCAATTTTTAAGCGGAGTTTAACAGGTTTTAATTCAGAGTTTTCCTTCTCCTAGACTAGTTGCCTCACCAAGGCTGAAGAACCTAGTCTGCCCTATATACCCATAGCTGGAGGGAGAATAATTGGATTCATACCTTTCCCAAGGGTATTAGTGCTATGTGAAATGCAATTAGTCAGATTTGAACTCGTGTCGCCGTGTCCATATCCTGCGACGATAACCATTACACCACGGGCACCTCCTGGTTGTAGCACCTGATAGGGTCCTATCTATGAGTCAAGGTATTTGTTGGCCGCCCCACCTTACGGGCAAGTATGGCACAAGGCCTTTTTTTAGGTGGGACCGGGCGCAGGGCCGTAGCCCACACGCGCCCGGAGTTCCCAAAAATGCCTACGGCCCCGTCGGCATTCCCCTTATTAGGGGCGCCTCAGGCGCCGGGCGATAAACCAAACCTCCCCGAAGGGAGTAAAAGCCTGGGGGGAAGGCCCCCTGAGGCCGTAGGAAATACTCCCCAGGCACCGAGACACACTCGGCCAGATCCGCGCCTTGACAACACGGCCGGCCAAAGTGCTACTCAGCACCTGAAGAGGTCCTGACCAAGAGCAATCTGTCGCCAGACTGATCTCTGCCGGACTGGTCCAGCATAGCCATCTATGAGTCAAATAGAACTAAACTACATACTAATGCTAAATTGAATTGTTTGAAATAAAACTGTTTTGACATTTAATTGAACTCTTTTGACATTAACTGTCTGTAACGAAAAGCTATACTTATACTAAATTGATTTGTTTGAAATTTAATTCGGCGATAAATGACCCGAAAAGGGTTGATACGCCGTAAAATAATACAACCAACCAACCAACCACTACTACCTCGCGTAATTTAGTGTAATAGTAACGTCATGCGAAGTGGAATCGGAGACCCGAGTTCAAATCCTAGACGAGTCTGTTTGTGTTTCTCTTTGCGCTAATGCCCTTGAGAAAGGCATGGATCCCTCTATTCTCTCCCTAGCTATGGGTGAATCTTTGGACAAACTAGTTTATACAGCCTTTGTAGGGAAACCAGTCTTTAAGAAGGAAAACTCTTAATTCAAACCAGCTTTATTCCACTCAGAAATTGACCTATAGTGAAGGAAGGTGTTGGGCAAATACATACACACCACGTGACTATTGCATCCTGATAAATCATAGCTATCTTACCACCAACATTATAACTCAAACATCCTGATTATTTATTAATTCAACTTGTGAAAATACACGCGATGCGTAAGATGATAAGGTAGTAAGTTGATTCGCTAGTAATGTACATCGTTGGATTATAATGACATTCGCTTGCATTATACTTATGTTACTCTCTGGGTCAACATAGCTACAGCACAGTGACAAGCATAGCAAGGTAACTGGTGACTGCTAACTGCAGGTTTTATTTCAGAATATCTTCTCGAAGACACTCCTGTCAAAATGTACACTTACAAGTCAGCAGATTCTTGAACTTTCTTCTCCAGTTTTGATTTTGGAGTTAACTTCTTCTGGAAGGGTTGTCTTCATCATGGTATTATCATTAGATTAGAGCCCCATCTACCACATATAAATACATGGCAACTGCATAATCTTTCACAGATCTCTACTATCCCACATAATCTTTCCCCACCATCAGCATTCCTCTTTCTGGGTGAGCAGTGCTCTTCTAAATAGGGTTGCCTAGACACAAGAGTCTCCACTAGGATCAGTAACTGTCACTGAAGAACTCAACAACGATGTTAGGATAAGACTCCTGTAATCTATGTGAATATATGTAATTCGATGCTTCCAAATGGTTAAGTCTGTATACGTCGCCACACCTCCATCACCATGGGAAATTTTGGAAAGAAAGGTTGGAAGATGAAAAGATCGTAAGTGAACATTTGTACATCATGGTGATATAGTGGCCAACGCTTGTACAACCCGAGTACCACTCTGTAAGTCTTCATGATTATTATCAAATTATAAACCGAAGCTGGATGACCAGTAATCATATCAACTGTAGGTGTTATATCGGAGTTGTTCTTTTAGTTGGATAACTTGACAAAAAGAATAAGGGGTCTAACACTCCTTGAAATGATGTGCTTGATGGCGGTTGATCAAAAAGTCCCCCCCGCCTTTGTCTTGTTTTTCATCCTGCTGGATGTCTAGCTACCCTCCTCATTAAACAAATTCGGTGAGGGTACTGGTTTAGTCGCGATGACTCGACTATGAAACAGGGTTACATAGTGCCAGTAGCGCTTTGAGTGACCCGACAAAAAATACTTAGATTCATACATACATACTATTACAACTACTATCTTAATTCCTATTTATTTTCTCTTCTTTCTCTCCTTTCTCTGTCATTTTTCCTTTTCTATTTCAATCTTCACTCTGTTATTCTTTTACTTACATCGTTATATTCGAATGTCTTTGCATCTTCGAAAATTTCTCCTATTTTTTGTTTTATATTTACTTTCTGCTTCTTTTTTTTTCCTCTCTCTCTCTCTCTGTTGTTTTTCTCTCCTATTATCATTTTCTATCTCTTTATCTTCACTCTTTATTTTACTTCCCCTCTTTTTAACCCTTTTTTGTCCCTTCGTGGTTGATTGTGCCTTTAGGTATCGCAACGCTTTCTTCATTGAAAATGAATTAGAAGAAACGCAAGGACGAGCTCATGAAACAAAACAAAATGAAACGAAAGAAAAAAAAAGAAAGAAAGAAAAAAGCAGGAAAAATTTTACGTAGATAAAAAACTGATCGAAAAATTCAAAGCTGAACTAAGATGCATTTCCCTCAAGGCAGCGTGAAAGTCGCTATGGAAAGCTTCGTTTTTTCCCCGCGATATGGCATTTCTTGTAGACTGATGAAAACGAAATGCAGCTCAACGAAGTTTCCAAAAAGTTCAATAGCCGGAAATAACAGCCATTTTGCTTTCTTAAAGGGCGTCCAAATCCGATCGACAAAATCCAAATTAAAGAACATAATCGTTTACGGTTGAAACACTTTTGTGATGGTTTCTTCTTCTCGAAGAAGAAACTAAACTCCTGTATCTAACATTTATCCAATCAGATTGAAGAAAGACACCAAGTATCACAGTTAGGTCAAAATTGACCAGTAAAGAATAAATAAGATTCAGGAGAATAGTGAGTGTAGGCTATAAGAAAACCCCAATGAGGGGCCCCAGTTGAAGATGGCGTGAAAAATTCACGAGAAGAAGAAGAAGAAGAAGAAGAAGAAGAAGAAGAAGAAGAAGAAGACGCATGTATTCAAATATTAGCTTGTCATCACCTAAAATAAATAATGGACCGTTCAGTTTTGATTACGAGGAAAGAAAAAAAAAACCCTCCTTAAAACCCCCCCAAACCAAACCAAAACTAAACAAAAGACAAAAACTAGTCTATGAGAAGAAAGGAAATATATATAAGATAGATAGATAGATAGAGATGGAAGAAGCGATAATTCTATATATTATCGTCTGTCTCGAAGGAATGGAAGGAAGAGAGGGAAAAAAAAGGAAGGATAGATTGAGAGACTGAAATTTAAAAAGCAAAAAAATGAATGAATAATGGGTTTTTTTTGTTTAATGGCATATCAACATTTGTGGGTTATTTCATGCCAAGGTCATCCTTAAAGAAGAACAGATGGAGAGGGATACGAGGGATACTATTTCTTTCCCAAGTGTATAAGACTAAAAGTGAACGTTATAGCACGCCTCGGGTTCAAACTCACTTCCTTCGAGGCTGCTGTGCAGCACTTTAGCCATTACATCATGGATAGTTTCTCGAGACTCGGAAGATAAAATATAAATATAAATACTTGAATTTTCTAGTTCTATTAAGATCTAATCAAATATTTACAGCAAAAGAAAAGAATGAATAGACATATATGTAAAACAAGACAAAACTTTCTCTGAACTGCCTATAGTCCACTTTTAAAAATGGCAGGTTTTCAGATATAGTGCTGGAAGCAATTTTAAGCAATAGTCGTTTGGAATTCTGGGAATCAGCGGGAGATATCAATTTAGAAAAATTAATCATATCTAGTCGGCAGGAAAAGACTTGCTTCTTCCAATATTTATTGGCTGTCAGTTAAAAAAACACACACACAAACAACACTCTTTCATGAAGGATAGGCTTCAACAAACAAATTAAGAAAGACACGGATATGGCTTGTCAAAAATATAACAAGTAACTCTTATATGTTTTTATTGGATTGTCAAATAAGAAAAATGCCCTGAAAAAATTATACTAAGATTAACCTTTTTAAATACAACTTGATGGCATATTCAATTTCCTAAGGTGAATCCCAATGATCAAGTCAGGTTCATTTTGGATCTTGAAACAAGGAAAATGTTCATGAAAATTAATACAGTAGATTAGATTGATTTATTGATTTCAACGGCACCTCAAACTACCTTGGGTTATTTTATTCATTGTGGTTAAAGACTCAAGTTAATCATACGTTCAGATTTATAATTTTGTCAAGTTATTTCTTATCTTTTTTCACACAGTCATATGATAACAAGTATTCCTATTTAGCACAAAGAATTTGTACACAGTTGTATAATTTCAAGTATTCCAATAAAATACAAATAACTATATGGTTTCAAGTAATTACTTCAATTTAATTGTAATCATCTGTTTGCACATAGTTGTATGGTTTTAAGCAATTATTAACAAGTAAACAATTATCGCTTCAAGTAATTATTCTTAATGAAAATAATTTACAGTCATTTGTTATAGGTATTCCTTTCAAATACAAATACTTTCAAACAAATCTATCTATGGAGCCTAACAGTTACTACCCATCTGGGTAATAATGGACCTAAGATTAGTGGCAATGAATTGCTATTCGACTATCCTCAGAGATCGAAAATTGAAGCTTCACTATTAGGCGCAGTTTAGTATCGTATCCAGGAAACATTTCTTTTGTGGTGGTGGGGGAGTCTCACCTCTCTGTAAGGGGTACAGTCAATATATTCTAAGCCCCAACCAATAGGGTGGTTGAAATTATATACAGAACATTTCTGTTTATATATAGGGTGTCTCAATGTACATGAGAACCCTATGACTGCTAATAACTCTACTACTAATAATATGGTGTTCTTTTTTTTTCAGATTTGAAAATAGTATACTACAACAACTATTAATCCTCGATCACAATGCCTTGGACAAGAGAGGAAAATAATATTTTGCGTCACTACTTATTTGGAGACAAAATCTTTGAAAACTGTTTCAAAATTGATGCAACCTATTAATATGATAATGATTTATTAATGAGAAAAGAAACTCACAAAAAGATTGCATGTCCTGGAAGTTGATAAAATAATATAAAAAAACATTGATTCGACGTCTTTATCTCAAAGGATATATTTTTTGAGAAACCCTGTATTTACTAACCTCATACTTATAGTTACGTTTGTTTTTGCAGGAAATATTTATTACTTATTATTATTTTCAAAATACAAGGCCAACAATTCTGGAGTTAACTGTAGGTATCGAGCTGAACATGGGAGGCGATCGTTGCGTAATAGTTATCGTCCTAGGAAGGGGTCTCGGCTACACGAGATAAAATCCGGGATGAGGCTGTTTGCATTTCCCATAGTGATAATACCGCTGGGAAATGTATGAATCCAACTTTTTTTCCAACTATTGGTAAATAGTGGGACAGATTGGGCTCTTTAAACTTTGTATGGCAACCGGTCAAGGAAAAGGAAAACCAGGTGTACATCTGGAGAGAGATAGGTTTCGTAAGGCTTTTTTTTTGCAGAAGACACGGTTAAAGCGTACCACTATTGTTATTTTACAAGGATAGCTTCGGCATTAAATAACCCACGAAGGTTGTCATGCCACTGAAAAAACAAACAAACAAAAAAAAAAAAAACCCCAACAAAAACAAACAAGACAGGCTATATAAGTTGCGCCCCTACGACCAAATCAGGTTCCGGGACCATTGATTGTGAGTAAGGATATCAGGCAAGTCCAAATACGCGAAATTAATTTCTTGAAAAATTAACAAAAATGACAATGTGAAATATTCATGTCTTAACCTTATGCAATATGCACACACACACACACACACACACACACACACACACACACACATATATATAAAGGGGGTGTCCACGTGGTGTAATGGTATCAGCGATGGACTGCGGAATCGTAGTACGCGAGTTCGTACTCCAGTCGCGCTATTACGTTCACTTTCGGGCAAATACCCTTGGGAAAGGTATGAACCCCCTTATCCTCCCAGCTATGGGTTAAGTAATACCTCTACTGTTCTTCGAGGAGAATGGCTTTAGCATTAAATAACCTAAAAAGAGTTGATTTGCCATTAAACGAAGAAACCAAACATATATATATAGGTACCATTTCTATTCATAATCTGTTTAGATTACCCAGTCGACTGTGGCTGTAGAATACACCGACTGCATCTCTGCAGAGAGGTACGACTTCCCCAACGAGTGTCCTGATTATGACACAATACAATCTGATGGTGAGTCTTCAGTAATGCTGGAGCTTTGGGGAATGCAGAGTACCTCTTTCATTGCCATCGCGCACAGGTCCACTCAAGCCCGGAGTGGTAGTACTTGATAGGTTCCTATCTATGGGTCAAATAGAACTAAACTGAAATGAAGCTAAACTGAATGGGTTGAAATGAACCGTTTTTCCATTTAACTGTGCATAAAACAACAACAAAAAAACCCTGTGTGCCTATGCTCCACTGAATTATTTAGAATAGAACTGTTTTTGACATTTAAACTACGTACTTATGCTAAACTGAATTCTTTGAAATAGAATTGTTTTGACATTTAACTGTGTGTAAACAAAACTGTACTTATACTAAACTGAATTGTTTGAAACTTTTATCAAAATGAGTTAACTCGGCGTTAAATGAGCCGAAAAGTGTTGATACGCCATAAAACCAACCAACCAACCAACCAATTTGTCTAGATTATGTATTAGTAAAGTCAGAAGATCTAATGAAAGGAAATGGTTTCACAATAAAAATAAGCGGACGATATCCAGCAGAATTTATTCACTTTAGTTTAAGTACGCCGTTTACTTCTATTCGACCTATAGACAGGACCCTATCAGTTGGTTGGTTGGGTTTTATGGCATATCAATTTTTGTAGGTTATTTGATGGCAAATCCATTTTTATACAAATAATCAGTTCTATTTCAAACAATTCAGTTTAGCAAGCGTAAATACGGTTTCAGTGTCAAAAGTGTCTTACTCCTCTGTCGAGAAGTAGTCGACTGGGCAATCGACACTTGGACTCAAACAACACGCCTTGAGAAAAAGCTCGACAGCAACTGCACAAGAATGCCGCGTGCTGTTTTCAACTAATTATCGAAGCAACACTAAAAAAAAAGCAGCTGCACGGTCACTGACCATCCAAGTAAGATGAGTACTGTTTAGGAATTAAGGATGAACTCATAAGCGACGTTCTTTAATGGACTCCTACATATGGGCACACCAATGTTAGTCGACCATCAAACACGTTCATCAGCTCTGTTCGGACACTGGATGCAGTCTTGAGAAGTGTTGCCAAGAGCGATGGCCGATAGGAACCCCACGCATTGATGATGATGATGATGAGACCTTGAGAGGGATGAGTTCCGCTAGATTATTTCTACCAAAGACACACGATATGAATAGCACCCACACGACCAAACCAGTTTACGGGATCAGCGAAAGACAATGAGAGATCAAGGTTAGACTGGCACAAGGCCAAACAAGTGAAATACTTTTCTTGATAATTTACACTCGAACCTTTACTTGCGCTAGAAAACTGGTCACTAGTACCAGTGAAAAATATCTGTTTTAATCTTAAGCTGAGTCAATATATATCTCCAATATGATCAAATCGCATCGATAGCTCGGAGCTCCTTGACTCTCTCTAACAATCCGTCCCTACCATCCTTTACCATTTGCAAGTCCTCTAGACCGCACCTAGTTTCCGCACAGAACTGGTCGCTCAACACTGGTGTGTCCATGTGTAGTAGTCCGCAGGAAAATGTCACTCGTTAATTCTTCCTTACTTCATCAGCAATGCTTAGCATGTTATGCTTGTTCTCCTTGGATGGTTTGTGAGATGGGAGTTAAGTGGCCGTACAGATGCTGTTTTGTTGGATGCTGCTTCCAGAATTTGTTAAAAACAATACGTAGCATTCTTGTATAGTTCCTATCTAGCTTTTTCTCCATGCATTTCGTTAGAGTTCAGGTGGTGCATCCATACAGTAGAACTGACATAGCCACAACTTGGAAGAAATCCTTTTTTATTTTATCAGAGAGATCAGATTTTCATTTGGTCAATAACCTGTTGACAGCAGCCCATGCTTTGCTTATCCATAGGTTAACATCGCTTTCAGTTGATGAGATATATGGACTGGTCTTCTAATTTCAGAAGCTTATCATTTTATGTGGAAATGACGCCATCTCATTTAAAACAGAGTTCATCTGTTTTATCTGGGTTCACGTAGACACCAATGCCTTTTGCAGCCTGTTCCAGGCTATGCCACTGGGATTCGGTTTGAGCAGTAGTATTTACGAGAAACTCTTTATCCTGTATGAAGTCTGCATTTATCATAGTTTTCACGAGATATCTTCTGCTTCTTGCATATTTATATGAATTTTGAAAATCACACACACACACACACACACACACACACACACACACACACACACACACACATACACACACACATATATATATATATATATATATATATATATATATATATATATATATATATATATAAATAAAACCGGACATTGGTACGATGGTTAGAGTGCTTGCCAATGGCCCGGGAGATCTGGGTTCAATCCCTGGTCGAGTCATACCAAAGACTCAAAAATGTTACTTGATGCTTCCTTGCTTAACACTCAGCATTATAAAGTAGGTATCAAAAGTGGAGCAATCAAGGGAAAGGAGTAGCGCCCTCCCCTACACCTTGGTGTAGTAGCTATCGAAAAGGGAGCCTTTGGGTCACACTTGACTCAGGTCGTCAACTTTACTTACTTTATATATATATATATATATATATATATATATATATATGATTTTTCAAATTGATTTTCTCCATTCCCCAAGACACCCATAAGTAGACAAACAAGCAAATATGTTCGTATACGTCTTTTCCTGCATTTACAAATTCAATAGAATCCTTTATGTATATATACTTGCATATATGTAATCCTTTGTCTATTCATATGTAAATCATGTAGACTTGGTTACAACATAATTTCTTCAGGCGTAATGTGCATTGAAAAATATTAGGAAAATAAAGCACACACACACACACACACACACACACACACACACACACACACACACACACACACACACATATCTCTATATATATGTGTATATATTTCACTGAGGGTATCACCGAGACGGAGAAAGAAATTACCCACCCCAACAGTTTCACGCGCGACACTCTGTGGTCTCCTGGGGGTAGTGGTGAAGAAATGCATATACTTCCGACCATTAAACGGTCTCAAATGTGTTTTTGTGAACAGAATTCGTCTTGAAATGCTTTTTAGAAGTCGTTTAATGTCAAAGGGTTATGAACTAAAATGAATGAAGAAAAACGAAAAAAGAAGTTAAAGGACAAACAAGAAGAAAATAAGAGAAAATAATTAAAAGATGAAAAAAAAAAAAAAAACCAACCAACACCCCCCTCCAAAATGGTAGACCACCCTAAATAACCATTCCACACGCACGCGCGCACACACGCGCGCACACATACGAATCCAAACATATACACACAAACACATACACAAACAAACCTCCATAGAAACATGCCCGTACAAAAAGCACACGCACACACACACACACATACGCACACTCACTCACACACACACACACACACACACATACACACACGCGTACATACACACAAATATACACATGGACAAAAACATACACATACGCACATACAAACTCAAATACTAATACACCTAAAAATATACCCCACCCAAACATGCACCCTCGAACACATGCTCAAATAAACACCCACAGAAACACGCGCACACACATACACACATACACACACATGCATACACACACAAGCATGCACACAGGCACAAACGTACACACAAACATACACACCCAAATATTCACATAAACCCAAACCCTCACACACACATGAAAATACACGCCCACTCAAATATACACACACAGAGATACAGTCTCAAACTTACCCCCAACAGAAACATGCACTCATGTACACATATATACACGCACACACACAAGCATACGTACAGACACAAACATACACACAAACAAACCCAAACACTCACACACATAAAAATATACCCACACCTAAACATACACACTCAAAAACATACACAAACGTACCTCGACAGAAACATGTTCGTACAAATACACGCACACACACACACGCACAAAAGTATACACTCACAAGCATATCCATACTAACACAAACACACAAACCCCCTTACATGCACAAACATGAACAATTAACTATGCACAGAAAAAAACGAAGTAGTCGAAGTAAAACAATATATATATATATATATATATATATATATATATATATATATATATATATATATATATATATATATATATATATATATTGTTTTTTATTCGACTATACATATATAGTACCGCCTTGAGCAATCGAAACTGTGTTATCACCCTGGTTGGCGGCTGAGGAGGTTAGGGTATCGCACGTGCTTTCACATGTTGTATGATGAAAATAAGAAAAAAAAATGTATTGTTTTAATTCGACTATATATAGATATATATATATAGTCGAATTAAAACAATACATTTATATATATATATATATATATATATATATATATATATATATATATATTGATCACACAGACAGACAGAGAAACACACACACACACACACACACACACACACATATATATATATATATTGTTTCAAGAAAAAACCAATATTCGGTCACATTAGGATGATAAATTGATTTCCCTCCTTTTAAGATCATTCATATGAATCGACTCTAAAATAACTTTTAACAGGACTTCATAAGATCCAATAAGAAAAATAATTTTTTTCTTGTTAGATTTTTTTTTTATTGGATCTGATGGAGCCGTGTTAAAAATTATTTTAGAGTCTTTGATTCACATCAATGCTCTTAAGAGGATGGAAATAAATTTATTATCCTAACGTGAGCAAAAATTGTATTTTTCTTGAAATGATATAATTTGCTCTGTGAATTTTATTTACATTGATCTCTTTACCTGGAATATTTAAAAATCTGAAATTTGAATAATGTATTTGTGCTGACGGAATTGTTCCCTTCTCCAGATTTACTTGATTGAAGAATACCTATATATATGTATGTGTGTGTGTGTGTGTGTGTGTGTGTGTGCATTTTTAGTTTTTTTTTTTTGCTTAGTGCCTTTTAGAGCGGTAAATGTTAAAATGAGGTTTTTATTATATTACTATAGATAAAATGGATTCAACTTATGACAAGTTGCTTCACGCAAGTCACAATTTTAGTTAAGAATCTTGACTATCGTGAAACAGTTTGAAATTTAAATCCATTTTTATTAAGATTAATGCAATCTCACACACACACACACACACACACACACACACACATATATATATATATATATATATATATATATATATTATATATATATATATATATATATATATTACGCCTCCCTTGTCAAAGAAAAAGTAACGGGCAAGATGAGTTCAAATCCCGAAATAAAGCCGTTTGCGTTCTCTTCGCGTTAATACTCTAGGAAAAGGCAGGAAATCTCTGTTGGGCTTTCTAGTCTGGGTAATGTTATATAATAGCCCTAATCAACATCCGAAGCAACTATGTTGGATGTGTCGAAACGTGATGGACAGGTGACACGTCAAGGTTCCACACTGTTGAAAAAAGCCTGTGGTAAATGCATTCATGCTCTTTGATTGGCTACGGACGATCACGTGGTATTCGAGAGATTTATTTAGATTAAAAAAGTCATTTGTGTTGTGTCAAGAGGTCTTGCCGAAAATTTCGGAGATAAAAACTTTATGAAGAGATGATAACGAGTTCCCATCAGAAAAAAAGAAAAGAAAATGTTAGACATGTGGGCATAGCAAAATTTCCTCTCACTTTATTACGGTGTTAAATTCTTCCTCTTGTCTGGTCTCAAATCAGAAAGACGTGAACAGCTAACTTTTTGAGTCAATGAAGGAATTATTAAATCGTTGTCCTCGCCAATGAGGCAGGGCTCAGTTTCGCTAGCTCCGAAATTTAAGTCGTTCCTTGTTCTCTGTCAGTTAATGACTGGGTGATCCTTAAAAAACAACAACAACCTAACTCAAGAGTATGACCGTTTCTCGCACCTACAGCGAAAGTTTTCTAGGGTGACTATTTGTTGTCGGCTACATAGCTGGTCATCAGGTTCACTGGTGGTGGAAAGGCAGCTACTATATGATTAATGAATTTCACATCCGAAGTAAAACCGTCGACTAATTTAGGGTTGAACTGAAACCGTAACGCCACCATTGTGTATGAAAAGGTCACTTCATCAGACTGGTCCAAAAAGAACATATACAAACTGTCCATTTTTTTGTTGGTGAAAAACGTTTCTATTGTTTTTTTTCCTACAATAAAAGTCAAATGATAACTTTTTTTTCTTTGGACCTCTTTTATCAAGACTCCCACAAAGTTACTGTAAATCTGTCCGGTAAATTAAAAATAATTCGAAGCTCTATACATCATGGAATAAGTGTGTGAATATATATATTTCATGTCACTTTCTCATTGCTGACATACAACGAGCTCCCCCCCCCACACACATATATATATATATATATATATATTGGAACTGTACAAGAATGCTGCGTCCTATTTTGAACAAATCCTAGAGGCAGTGTCTTCCAAAAAGAGCAGGTGTACGGCCGCTTACCTTCCATCTCATAAGCCATCCAAGTTTGAGGAACAAGATATGCTTGACACTGCTGGTAAAGTAAGGAGGAACTCATAAAGTTTTCCTATGGACTCCTACACATGGACACGCCAGTGTTAGTCAAACAGCAGAACCTGACATTTATCAGTTGTGTGTGTGCGCATATTTCTGTGGGGGTATGATGGTATATGTGTTTGTGTGAGTATGTTTGAGTGGGGGTATATTTGTATGAGTGTTATAGATAGAAACGGGTGGCGAGAGAGCGTAGAGAGAGAGAGAGAGAGTAAGAGAGAGTAAGAGAGAGAGTGGGAGAGAGAGGGGGAGAGAGAGAGAGAGGGGGGAATCCGTGCTGTTTGTGTGCCTTGATATACATATATATGAGAGAGAGAGAGAGAGAAAGAGAGAGAGAGGGTGTGTGTGTATGAGAGAGAGAGAGAGAGAGTTAGGGGAATCCGTGCTGTTTGTGTGCCTTGATATATATACGAGAGGGAGAGAGAGAGAGAGAAAGAGAGAAAGAGAGTTAAGGGAATCTGTGCTGTTTGAGTGCCTTGATATATATATACATATATATATATATATATATATATATATATCTCATACATATATATATATATATATATATATATATATATATATATGTATGAGAGAGAGAGAGAGCGAGAGAGTTAAGGGAATCCATGCTGTTTGTGTGCCTTAAATATATATACAAGAGAGAGAGAGAAAGAGAGAAAGAGATTTAAGGGAATCTGTGCTGTTAGAATGTCTTGATATATATATATGTATTAGAGAGAGAGAGAGAGAGAGAGAGAGAGAGAGAGAGAGAGAGAGAGTTAAGGGAATCCGTGTTGCTTGTGTGCCTTGATATATATATATATATATATAAGAGAGAGAGAGAGAGAGAGAGAGAGAGAGAGAGAGAGAGAGAGAGAGAGTGTGTGTGAGAGAGAGTTTAGAATTAAGAAGAAAGACTCGAAAGAGAGCAAATACGGGAATAAATAATATCAAAGCATAAGCGACTAACAAAATGTACGAAGGAAAAAAAGTATCAAGCAATATGAAATAGTTTGGCTTTTATGTGAAAGGCTGAGAGCAATAAACAAATGAAGAAATAAAAAAACAACTGTAAACCAACAAGGCTTGATCGTTGCACAGCAGCTGTTGACAGCACAAACAGAAAGTAAACAAACATGTCATTAAAAAAAAACAAAAAACAAAAAACATAACAAAAACACCTTTTAAAAACTGGAAGAAAAGATAAAAAAACGTAAACACAACAAAACTAAACAGAAACAACAACAAACAAACAAACAAACAAACAAACAAACAAACAAATAAGACAAAAAACAAAAACTAAAAATTAAAAACAAAAAAACAAACAAACAAAAATCCCTCTTAAAAAACTCAACCAACCAACCAAACAAAAAAAACCCTAAAAAACAAAAACAAAAACAAAAAGAAAACTAAACATCCACAAAATACAAAACAAAGCAAAAAAACAAAACAAAAAAACAAAACAAAACAAAAACAATTAAACCAAAATAGCCCATATTCAAAGTCGCCTTTGGTCTTATTTCCCCCTGCAACACTGAAAAGAAAAGAATGTTTTTTTAATAGCGAGACTTTTGACATATTACGCGCCCTGTCAAATCCTTCAAGAGGTTACCTTTTGCTTTGTTTAGCAAGCTGAAGGTAATAATAATAATAATAATAATAATAATAATAATAATAATAATAATAATAATGCCATACCAAGGAAAATGTAATTAAAAACTAAATTGTTTAAAATTCTAAAATATTTCAAATATTGTATTACACTATGCCCCCGAAAGCCTTGCCCTCAAAATTGATAAGCAGATATTAATTAGCTTAAATTATGCAGCTCGTGTAACGAATCGGGAAAACCGCATTTTTTAGGGGATAAGTTTGGTTGTCAAATATTTGACGACATGTCCCATTGGAAATTTATTTTTCCGTAGTCTTCTTATTGTGGCAATAAGATTGATTGAGTTTAATGACATGTCAACCCGTCTGGAGTTATTTCATACATAGCAGTTAAAGAATCGCATTCGTTGTACATTCATATATACATTTTTTGTACTGCTTTCTTAAACGTCATTTTTTGTTGCTCACGGTCCTTTCGAATATAACTAATTTTTAAACAGAACTATTTGACCCATTAATAGGTACTACTTCACGGTGGAGTGGACCTGGGAGTAATGTCAATCAAGATGTACTCTACACTCCCCAAATCTCCAGAACTATCACATCACCATCTGATGCAGTTCAATGTCATATCCGGGATACTCTTTTTTGGTGTATGTGGGGGGTCTTACCTTTCTGCTGGGAATTTTGTCACTAACAAAGTGGGTAATAAATAAAACAGGAATTCAAGATAATTCGTAAATGGCAATTAAAAAAGTGGAAGCAGAGCTCTTCTTGAACCAGCTGACGACATACCTCACTTTTGTTTTTAATGGTCATATTCTGGCAGGGAATTATTCATTCAAGACAATTTGAAGTTAATGATGATGCCAAATTAAAACAGTGATTGTTCTGGAGCTGCTGATAAGATAATACATCGATATAACATCACACAATAATATTCCTGTCTAAGCTGATGAAAAATTCTTTGTTTCCTGGAATATCAACGCTGGATATTTCAATGAATCAACAAAAAGCAATCTTGATTATTTGAAAAGTGTTTTTTCTTTGTAGATAAATCAAATGAAAATATTCATTAAACTGGCTTTGAAACGGAACCCAGTTTGCTATCTATCCAAGAGAATAAAAAAAAGTAAAATTTTTCGAACTTTGAAATTGAAACGGTTCACACAATCCAAGCCAGGAGACAGGATGTAGTCATAAGAAACAAAGGTGGATCGATTGATTAATATTATTCTTAGAGGTTAAAGAAACGCATTCATTGTTTATATATACATTTTTTATTCTTATCTGATACAAATAATTTTCAAACAGATCTATTTGACCCACTGATATGGCCTTAACAGTTACTTCCAATTCAATTCAGCATGAAACTGGGAGTAATGGCAATGAAGGGGTACTCTAAACTCCCCAGTACTCTAGGACTAGAGTCTCACCATCAAATATAATTTAGTGTCATATTCAGAAGACTCCTTTTTTTAGGTGGAGGTTTCTACCTTTCCGCTTGGGATACAGTCAAAGTTTTCTATGCCTCGCCGACAGGACGGTTGGAACAAAAGGATTTGTTATATAGTGGATGTTGCTGTTTAAACGTACCATTGAATGAAATTTAAAAAAAAAAGACGAAAAAGAAATCTAAATCAAAACTAAAACCAAACCAAAACAAACCAAAACAATCTAAAAAAAAATTAACAAGAACAATACAAATTAAAAAAATGAGAGAGAGAGAGAGAGAGAGAGAGAGAGAGGGAGAGAGGAATTGCAAACACAGAGCAGAGGGTATTTGAGTCTTGAGGGGTAAACCGCAGTGAGTCAACAGAAACGAAACAGTTAACAGTCGGCAGTTTAGACACAGTGTGTATTAAGGGCCGAGGGCTGTCTATATTGTGATAGAGAAGAAACAGCCCCCAGGTTCATTTTTGCGAACTGCCACACGCCTCCACTCGACCGGGAAGAACTTGAGGAGAAAGTAAAGAAACAGCAAGTACACTCTCGGAATCCCTTTTTGCTTGTTAGGCTGACTCGTCTTGACCGACCTCATTGGAAGAAAGTTCTCCTTTTGGAAACTACCAAAAAGTTCGGAGGAGGAGGAGGAAGAAGAGGGAGAGGGAAAGAGACATTGGCTATCTGGTGAAATTGCGCAGATTACGAAGAAAGATTCTCTAAAAAGTGCTATTTAAGGATGAATACATGGTGACGCTAAATAGTCCCGACGGTTGGCAAAATGGGTGCTACTTGAAAGAGAATCCTAAGCCTGTTCGGTTGATACGTCCAGAAAGTGAAAAAGTTATATTTGGGGTGGGAATCATTGGTATTAAATGAGTTGTCCCACTAGAATAGTTGGCAATTGCCTTAAAATCCCCTTTTCTGCTTATATTGAATTCTTAAAGACCAACCTTCAGACATAAGAATAAGACTGCGATATTCAAACTGAAAATGATTTCCATGCACGACAACACTCCGCTTACATTGCTTGTGTAACTACTGAATACTGTGGGTTTAAAAACGACAGGTTTATGGTGTGGTCGCCATGTTTCACGGATCTAAACCTTACTAAGAATCTTTGGAGTATTGTCAAGAGGCGTGTTTATGAGGTCAACAAGCAATTTGTATCCAAAAAAACAACCCTGGGTTGCAATATTAGCAGTTTACGAAACCATTAACCCTTAAGAAATTCTCAAATTAACCTTTTTTTATTGATAGAAGGCTGCTTCAAATTATTAGTGAGAATGGAAATTATATCAGTAAATAATTTTACTTTTCTGGCTTGTTGTTGCCCCCAGTTTAATATGAGTCGTTTTACATAAATAATAACAGCATAAATAACAACAATGTACGGAACATTCTTTAAAAAGATTTTTGAAAAGATTGGGAGAAAATAAAAATGAAAGAGAGACTTAAAACAATTCAGATGATAGAATTTCTAAAAAACAGCAATAATAAAGTGAAGACTTGTGACTGGATTAAGGAGATGACTTGTCTCATTATCCTCGGTAAAATTGTAATAATCATAAAAATAATAATTGGATAGTTACAAATGTTTGGTGAAATATATATTTTTTGTATATGGAATATCTTGAAATCTTAGATCGTAGGGTGAATCCGAGTTTATGTTTGGTTATATAAAAAGAAAAAAAGATTACTCAATCACTTTTTATGATCTAAAAAAAAACAGCAACAACAAAAAATGAAGGTATGCAAGAATGAAAAAAAGAATGAAAGCCAATGACTTGCCCAACAATAATTTATTCCAAGAAAAGACTCAAAACTGCATGTAATAAGCTAAATGAAACAAGTAAAAAGTAATATTATTTACTGATATAATTCCCATTCTTTCTAATAGCTAGAAGCGGGTACCTCTAGTGGTGTAACGGTTAGCAAGTTAGACTAGCAAACCTACACGAGTGAGTTCGAGTCTCATTGGGTGCCCCATTCATTTGGCCTTGTGCCACATCGAAGAAAAGAGCTTTGTAAATTACTAATAGTTTGAAGCGGGCACCTCTGGTGGTGTATAACGGTTAGCAAGTTAGACTAGCAAACCTACACGAGTGAGTTCTAGTCTCATTGGGCGCCCCATTCATTCGGCCTTGTGCCACATCAAAGCAAAAGAGCTTTGTAAATTACTACAAATAGCTTGAAGGAGTCTACAGTCAACAGAAGTTAATTTGAGAATTTCTCCTGGAGTAATGGTCAAATATAAGTCTCTTGTGTATGTAAATTATCTCAAAATGTTAAGTCACAGCATGAAATAGAATTGAGTTTGTGTTTGAACATATTTTAAAAATATTTTTTAGACCGTTCTACTTTTTTTCTGCAATCATCACAAAAAATCAAGGTGAAAATATGTTTAGATAAAAGAAAATGAAAGCTTTGGTTTGTTTAATGGTATATCAACTTCTTTTTAGTAATATGATGCCAACATTTTGATGCATTTGCAAATGTTTGATTATAATCATAATAATAGTTGACAGTTTCAATGATACAGTGTTTATATAATATTCTGTAAGAAATAGTAAAATCTTGGTTTAGACTTTTGGATGGTTTATCAACCTTTGTGGATTATTTAGTGTCAAAGCTATTATTGAAAAAAAAATTCTATTTAACCCATACCTTTGGGATTTAGAGGGTCATCTTTCCCCAAAGGTACTAGTCCGAAATGGAACGAAATAGTGCGACTTGAGTTTGAACTCTCTTATTTCGAGGCCACAGTCCAGCGCGTTAGTCATTACACCACGGAGACACGGAGTGACGTTAAATCATCGATGGATTTTTTTCTTCTTTTTCCTTATGTTCCCCCACATCTCTCTTCTATATCCTTTTCCTTATTCCCCCGTTCTCTTCTTTTTTCTTTCTTTCTTCCCTTCCTTCTTCTTTATCCTTTTAATTCATTATTTCACTTGATGATTCTTTTTGTCCTACATCATTGTCTTAAATACTCACGTAACTTATTTTTAGATACGAAAACTGATTTATTGACTAAATGAGTACTCCTTTCTCGATATACATAATATTTCTTCCTTGTTTTGTATTTTATTAAGTATCCATCGGTTATTTAACCTCATTCGATACCATCCGTCCAAGTCCTGATGATGGTTCATTAGAATCGAAACGTTATTGCGTTGACTTTCTTTTACATTAAATTCTTCTCTGGATCACCTTCTTTTTCGATTTTTCTCTATATTGTCAGATTCATTTCCATTATTTACTTATATATATATATATATATATATAATTCTTTTAAGGAGAGGAATCATACTTTATTAAAAAAATAAAAACATATGACTAAAATCAATAATGAAACTAAAGGGCCCTTTCGACCGGTGCTTTTCAATAGCAACAACCGGTAGAATTTCACTAAAATTATCTAACAAAGAATGGGAAGAAAAAAAAAATTAAATTGCGAAGTCTCGGAGACGAAGGACGACAAAAAAAAAAAACGCTTCCATTCTCCATATAATTTTAATGGGTATGTGAGTTTTCTCTGCATGTACAGACTCGGGCGATGTTCAGTTATCACTAATGCATCTAATATTACAAAATATTTCTTACTCCTGGCCTTGTGTCGTCCACATGTCATCTTTTTATGGGAGTCACCTGCATGCATAGAAGTTAAGACAGAAACCTGAATGAGTTTTTTCTAGTTTTAAAAGAAGTGTTAGTGTGTTGACATAGCAAAAATGTTCAACGATGGCTTTTCTTTCTCTGCGAGTTTTAGAACTTTTTGAATAACCCTCAGGTATCTATATCTATCTCTCTCTATATATATATCTCCATATATATATATATATATATATGTATTGGCTGTTTCACAATATGATCGAGCAGAAGGCATCATCATCGTCATTTTGCACTGCAATCACGAATCTCCCTGACCTTCTCTCGTCAACTGTCTCTATCGTCGATCGTTCTCGGCAGGTATTCTAGGCTACATCCTGTATCGGCACAGAGCTGTTGTATATAGCTGGTCGTCCTGCCTTTGGTCGTCCATATGCAGAGGTTCACAGGAGTATATCACTTATGAGTTCGTCCTTATTTCTCCAGCAGTGTCCCACATGTCTGGTTCGTCTAATTTGGATAATTTTCGTGATGGATGGTAGGTGGCCGTACAGCTGCTGTTTTGTAAGGTGTTGCCTCCAGGACTTGTTCAGTATGGCTTGCAGCATTCTTGTGTAGTTGCCGTCAAGCTTTTTCTCCATACGTTTAGTTAGCGTCCATGTGGTGCATCCATATAGCAATATCGACAAAACCGCTACTAGGAAAAACCGTGTTATTTTATCGGTCAGGTCTGACTTCCATATGACCGATAGCCTATCGACATCAGTCCATGCCTTCGCTAGTCGCGTGTTCACAAATTACAGAGTACTGATAATTGCATTTATAGAAAGATAAAAGATAACATTTTAGGATTTACAATCATTTAGTCTCAAACATGAAGTAAAAAATTTTTAAAAGAAGCCATAGAGTATTTGATTCTAATGTCCACTGTTCAGTCGAAGTTATTGTTAAATGCAGTATGCAAAAATGTTGACAACGTGTGCACATTTATCTTGAGAGATCAGATTGTGATCGGAGGCCCAAATGGTGAGGAAACCCGTTGCCCAACGATATTCATAAGCGCCATGAACTTCAAAGTTCTGGACCAATTCCTATTTGGAAATGTGATGAAATTAAACTTTCTTCTGTATCTTGCTTGACCAATCTTGAAAGACTAAGTTTTGTAATATGCCGTTACACAAGAGATCATCTGTTCTCTTGTCCAAGACATGATATCGCTATGTTTTGTTAAACATATCAAAATGTTAATTTATTTTCCAGCGATAATATGAAAAGAGAAAAAGAATAAAGTCAACAGGGAATATTTGAAAGGCTGCTGCTTTATTTCAACAATTATGAAACACCCTATATATATATATATATATATGTTCTCATTGATAAGTAAATTAAAGATGACGACCGTAGTCGAGGGGGACCGAAGGCTACTTTTTCAATAGCTATTACACCAAGATGTAGGGAAAGGCGCTACTCCTTTCCCTGGATTGCCCACTTTGCTCTTGATCCATATCTTATAATGCTGAGTGTTAAGCAAGGAGGCATCAAGCATTATTTTTTAAGTCTTTGGTATGACTCGACCTGGGATCGAACCCCGGTCTCCCGGGCCTTTGGCGAAAACTCTCACCGCTTGGCCAATGAACTGGTCAATAATAATAACTTCACTACCTCTACTTACAAAACCCCACTAATAATAATTCCTGTACTATCAACTTTAAAAGTGAATGCCCCCTCCAATATGTAAAAGCAATTATTAATAATCTCATATCTCATGCAAAACTAGTCCTCTCCTCCAAAATATTATCTTATAAAGAAAAAAAAAGCATATAATAAACTCTCATCAATAATAGGTTTTCTAATAATAATAATGTTGATGGACGAAGTAAACTTATAATAGAAAATGTTAGCCTACAAAATAAACACTGCAACACTCCACCCCATAAACAAGCATTTATCAAACTTTTTACCGTAACCAAATTCACTGAAATTATAAACTAGATGAAAATATTTTAAAAACATTGATTTAAAGAAACATACTTCCCACTGAATCTTAATAAAAAATAAAACTCATATACAATAATAAATTTAAATTCTCCGACATAGTTATTAGTAATAACACTGGTTTACAAAAATCAATTTTTGGTCTGAGGCAAGAATGGGGATAGGTGTTTTTTGTTAATTTGGGTGTGCTGAATTAAAATTTATAAATAGTTTTGCTCTATCACCTCTAGTTTTCTGGCTTTTAAATAGTCTCATTTTAGTATAAACAGGGAATATATGTGCATATTTCAAGCGTTGCAGCAGCTTATAACAGATAAAACAGGATAGATAAAGAACACTGATTGAATGAATATACTTGGATGACACAATTACACAATTCATAGTACCATAGACAGTCAAAAGTGTGTTTTCTTAGAAGATCTGGTGTATTTTACCTCCGGGATGTCACGCCAGAGCGTCGAGCAGAAGTCTCCCATCATGCCGGGGTTCCATTTGCCTTGATAGTTGCTCTCCATCTTCGTAATATCTTCGTGGAATCTTTCTCCATGCTCATCACTCACTGCTCCAAGGTTTGGCGGGAAGAAGTTGTGACGGGAATGGAGAAAATGAATCTTGAGTGACATTCGGCACCCCATATCCTCGTAAGACTTTAGCAACTTCTCAATACAGGCTTGGTAATCTGGTACGCGTGTGTTACCAAGGAAGCCACTACAGACTGACTTGAATCCTTCCCATGCTCTCAGTTCCTTTAAGTTAAGAAGCTCCTCAAAATCAGTATCCTTCAGCACTTCTCGGATCTGAGGTCCGACAAAGATCCCCTCTTTGAGCTTAGCAGCACTAAGACCTGGGGACACAGTAGACAAGTGTTGGAAGGCAGCACTATTTTTGTGAAACGACTTAACGAAATTCTTCATCAAACCAAGCTTGATGTGAAGAGGAGGAAGAAGCAACTTATTCATGTCCACCAGAGGATTTTTCTTGAGGCTGTGTTCACCAGGAACAAAAGTACTTCTAGACCCCCAGTCTTTCTGCTTGTAATCCCAGAGACAGAGAAAACAACAGTACTTTGTGAAGCCCGCTTGCATACCCATAAGAAGACCAAAGACCTTGAGGTCCCCACACAGACTCCATTGGTACTCGCTGTACTTAATAGCTTCTAAAAGAAGCTCCATATTGTCATATGACTCCTTTAGATGGACAGAGTGTACAATGGGAATGCTGGGATATTTATTCTCGATGTGCAGAAGAACACCCTTGAGACTTCGCTTGGAAGAGTCTATGAAAAGACGCCAGTCTGAAGGATTATGTGGCAAACCAAGGGACGTAAACAAGCCAGGTATGTTTGTGCAGTAGCACAACTTGTTTTCCATGTCGAAAAAGAAAGCAAGGTCTTTGTTCCGATTCCTGAAACTGACGATCCTTACATTTTCCTGGACTAGGTTCCACTGTTTAAGCCAAGAAAGCCAAGAGCTCTGACTGCTGTTTTGACAGATACAAATCACGAGCAAGATCATTCAGGTCTTCTTGCGTGATCCAGTGTGGCTCATTGCCACTTGTTCCTGAATATGTAGACTCAATATCTTCTAAAGATATTGACTCGGCAGAATCCCCCTTGAAGGCATTTCTTCATCTGATGAGGAAAGAAGACCTTATTTACTGGAGGTGTGGGTACAGGAAGATCATCTGAATGGGGAACGGGTCTCATAGCAGATCGAAGGTTGGAATATTTGATCTTTTTCCTAGAAGATGCATTGAAACCAGTTATATTAGTTAAACAAAAATAACAATCATCTGCGTGGTTTCGCGGCTCTCTCCAAACCATCGGGACTGCAAAGTTGAAAACTAAATGTGCATTTGAAAATGTAATACTAATATTTAGTAACACAAAAGATGTGTAACACGATAGTTGAGGGACACCAACCCCCTGCGCCGCCTACAAGACAACCTCTTCCAATGACTGCCTGAGTGTGGATTGAGATCTGCTACCTTAACTGTCAAAATCCGTCTTGATATATAACTATAACTATATATATATATATATATATATATATATATATATATATATATATATAATGTAATGCTATCACTTACATTTAGTACATAATAACTAAAAAATAAGCCATAAGTCTCACAATATTAGAATTAACCCTGAATTCATATACGCCTTTATGTACCGTATATGCACAAAATGGACACTATGCATATCTAAAAGACTAGAGGTGACGAGTAAAAACGGATTTCAAATTTGAATTCAGCACCCTCAAATTTGGTAAAAACGGGTATTTTTGTGCTTGCCACAATTTCTTTGTAAACCAGTGTAATTCCTCTACCTTGATTGAAGTTTTTGAACAAACTAACGTTAGATATCAATTTAAATGTCCTTTAAGAGATTGTATTTCTGAAAACAACAATCAACTACCCTATTGAGAAGACTTACAATACATTTTATGAAACCAGTTCCATAGCCCAACATCTATAAAAAACATTCATACCCGACAACTGAATTTCGGAAAATTCTTACCGAAAACACAACAATATTAGAACAAGAAAATAACCAGGAAAATATAGATTCTTGAGGTGCAATATATCTGAAATATACAACACAAAGTTAATAGAATTAATTTTGAATCCAGTGCTAATGTAATTAAATGTTCTTAGCTACTGGAGCTATTTATAGAAACAAATTTGAAAAGTAAACGTTACACAATACACCAGCATAAACGCTCATTCTTACAAAGTAGTAACGTACATGTAAAAGTTACATCCCTTTTGCAATACTCCCCCCCCCCGATGATGACCCAAGATGGAACAGAAAGTACAATGGAAATTATGAATTATAGAAGGTTTATTAACCAATTCCCGCCAGATATCATAAAATCGATAGGACAACTCGAAAAGATTGACAAAAATATGTAGACAAAAATGTCTTTCATGTTGAATCACATATGAGGATCATTAAATAAGTTTCCAGACTTTTTTCGTATGGGCACTTTTATTGATAGTACACACATAAAACTCTAGTCCACTTCGAAGTAATCCCCTCCGGCTGTAATGAACTTGTTGTACCGTTCCAACAACTTCTGGAAGGCCCCATGGAAGTCCTCTTGTGTGAGCGGGTCAATGACCTTCGTCACAGCCTCTTTCATCTCCTCAGTTGTCTCATAACGATAGCCTCTGAGCTTAGGGAATAAGCAAAAGTCACTGGTAGCAAGGTCTGGACTATAGGGAGGCTGAGGAACTGTCTTGATGCCCATCTGTGACAAGGATGGAGTTGTGGACTGGTGCATTGTCCTGGTGGAAATGCCACTGACCCGATTTGAAGGGTGCTGGCCCCTTCCGATGGAATCTCTTCCTGTACTCCCTTAAAACCTCAACATAGTAACCCTAACCCTAACCCTCTGGACTATCAACTCTGGTGTATTGACTTCCTTACT
Organism: Sepioteuthis lessoniana; assembly: GCA_963585895.1. Lineage (NCBI taxonomy): Eukaryota > Metazoa > Mollusca > Cephalopoda > Myopsida > Loliginidae > Sepioteuthis > Sepioteuthis lessoniana. Next base: position 45,632 of record CAUZXS010004771.1, on the reverse strand, counting down.
CCTCGCACACCTCTCATCATCCCTCACAGACTCCCTTCCTTCCTTGAATCTCTTATGCCACTCAAAAACTGATGCTCGATTAATGCAAGATTGTCCAAAAGCAGTCTGAAGCATTCCATACGTTTCTGTGGCATACATTTTTTAGAAGTTTAAAACAGAATTTTATTGCATATCGTTCTTCTAATGTGTCAGATTGCATTTTTGAAATTCACCAGCTGTGACAATCAGGGTTTAGTAGGGTGTATTCCAATAGCTGCTGTATCTGTTCATTTGAACGTGAAATCATAAAAATTGGCCTGTCATCTCATAAGATGTATAGCAATAAGGTACTGAATTTTCAAGAGTCTACAACATTTTTAAATGCCTGTAAAAAACAAGTCTGGAAACTTATTGAATGACAAGACTCATTCTCACCAACTGCAATAAGCTCCCTAAGTTTAAAAACAAAGGTTTGATGAAACAAAATTCTGTTTGACAGACAGACTAAAACAAAAATAAAAATAACATTAGGGATAATGACGAAGACGTATTAATTACAAACTGCATATGTGTTTGTTCATATTAATTCTGGTCGTTAGAATTTTTAAAATTCCGAACAATTCAGGTTTGTTGGTTTTATGGCATATCAACCTTTGTAGGTTATTTAACGCCAAATCCATTTTTATGTAAATAATCTGTTCTATTGAAAACAGTTAAGTTTAGCATAAGTACACAGTTTAATTGTCAAAAACATTTCCATTTCAAACTATTCAAGCAGTTATATGTAATAATTCAGTTAAGTGTAAATACAGTTTTAATGTCGAAAAACAGTTCTATTTGAAACAATTCAGTAAAAGCACAAGCACGCAGTTAAAGTGTAAGTACGGTTTAATTGTCAAAAACATTTCTATTTCAAGCTATTCAGTTTACTCAATTCAGTTTAGCATAAGTATGCTGTTAGTTCTATTTAACCCATAGATAGGGCCCTATCAGGTTCTACCACTCCGGGCCAGAGTGGACCTGGGAGCGATGGCAATGAGGGGGTACTCCGCATTCCCCAAAGCTCCAGCACTGTTGGAACCTCACCATCAGATTGTTTAGTGTCATATCCAGGACACTCGTTATGGGGGGGTCTTACCCCTCTGCAGAGGTGCAGTCAGTGTATTCTACTGCCCCAGCTGACTGGGCAATACACAGATTTAAATGTCAGACAGTTTTATTTCAGATAATTCAGTTCAGCACAAGTACACAGTTTAGACGTCAAAACAGTTCTATTTCGAGCAATTCAGTTCAGCACTTGTCCGCAGTTCCAATGTCAAAACAGTTCTATTTTAAACAATTCAGTTTAGCATAAATACGCAGTTTAAATGCAAAAATCAGTATAGTGAAAGAAGCACGGTTTTGTTCTATTTAACCCATAGATAGGACCCTTATCAGGTGCTACCAGCCCGGGCCAGAGTGGACCTGGTAGCGATGGCAATGAAGGGGTACTCCGCATTCCCCAAAGCTCCAGCATTGCTGGAACCTCACCATCAGATTGTTTAGTGATATATCCAGAACACTTGTTGGGGGGGGTGTCTTACCCCTCTGCAGAGAAGCAGTCGGTGTATTCTACAGCCCCAGCCGACTGGGCAAACGAACAATTCAGAATTTGATTGCAAAATACTGAACGGTTGTAGTGCAAAGTGGTCGACCTATTTATTGAGCTGTTGATTTCATTTTAATGATCAACAATTACAGTTTGATATATAACAGCATTTTTCTTTTACATTTTTGTGATATATTTAAAAATATTTAAACCAATAAAACAACAAGTGAAAAAACATTGTTAATTTAGATATTGGCATTCATTTTCAATCTTTCGATAAAATTCATATTTTAGTTGATTGATTGATTTTTAATGGCATGAAAACTTGTCTTGAGTTATCTTATGCCTATCTGTTAGAGAACTGCGTTCATTGATAATCAAATTTGCGTTTTTTGTGTTGTTTTAGAGGTTTTTTATTGCGGCAGTTATACAAGAATGTTGCGAGCAATATTGAACAAGTCCTGGCAGCAACACCCCACAAGGCGCCAACTATACGGTCACCTACCACCTATCACGAAAACTATACAAGCTAGACGAACCAGACATGCCGGACACTGCTGGAGAAGCAAGGACGAGATCGTAAGTGATGTACTCCTGTGGACCCCTGACGGCCTGCTCGAACATACATACAGCAGCTCTGTGAGGATACGGGATGTAACCATGAAGACCTGCCAGAGGCGATGAATGATAGGGCGACGTGGAGAGAGAGAGGGTCAGGGATATCCGTGCTGGCCGCACGACATGATGATGATGATTATTGCATACGGTCTTATCGAATATGAATAATTTTTAAAAAGATCTATTACCATTCCGGGTCAGAGTAGATCTAGGAGAAATGCCTACAAAAGGATCCGCCACACTCCCTAGATTTTTAAAACTGGAGTCTTACCCCCTGATGCAATTTGATGTCATACCAATGAGATCTCTTTTTTTTTGGGTGGTGGTGGTGGTGGTAGTGTCTTACTCCTCTGAAGCAGGATACATTTATCATAATCTCAGACACGATAATATAGCTATTGATGTTTTGAGATGACTGCTGAAAAGAGTAAACGAATATATTTTTTGATTTATTGATAAATAGAATCAATTCAATTTTATGTTAGGATCAAAGATTTCGGGACATTTTGCGTACACGAAAGATTTGACAAGATCATTGTGACTTTCAAACTATTAGTTTGATCATTCATTTAGTCTTTTCTTATTTGCGTAAAATGTTGGCATGTACTGTATTGAGAACGTTTACAAAGAAACAGAAGAAAACTCCATAAAGAATTTAATAGGCAGATGAATGTTTTTGTAGGCAAACATCCATAGTACGAACTCGCTTATAACGATTCCGCAGTCCATCGCTTCAAGAATTACACCACGAGGACACCCCCGTGGACATTTGTGATGAGAAACAATTCTATATCAAGAAAAAATATATCAAAGCGAAAACATGTCCTTCGTATGACACTAAACTGCATCAGATAGTGAGACTCCAGTCTCAGAGTTTCAGGTAATGAGGAGTACCCTTCATTGCCATCACTCCCAAGCCTACTTCTCCCCCGAGTGATTGTACCTGTTAGAGTCCCATCTATGGGTCAAATAGAAATATCTAATCATTTTCTTGAAACCATTTAAGTGTGCAAACAAATGACTGACATTGAATTGAATTATTAGTATTTTATAACAATACGTGAAACTATTTAACTGTGTGCTAACAAATGATTACTATTAAACTAGACATGAATATTTGATGAATAAAATTACTAATGTTAAATAGCAATACTTGGAACTATTTAACTGTGTGCTAACAAATGATTACTATTAAACTAGACATAACCAACAAAGATTGATATGACGTAAAACACAAATAAAAAATCAAAGTGAAAACAGAAAAAAGGTCATTTTTATTGAGATAAAGACGAAACAGTAAATCACGTTGCAACTGAATGCAGTAAGTTTGTATAAAAGGAAAAACAAAAGGCAGTCAGAACAGGAAGACTGAGTTGTGAAAACGCCTTGAGTTAGGCTAACAAACGGCATCGGCGCTGACCACAAGTTGTTGGAGAAAATAAACAGAGTAAGACATTCTTGGATTTTAGAATATAGATAGATCCTTCCATCTTAACCAGAATACCTGATCTGATAGTCGTAATAACGAGAAAAATGATCGTTGCAGTTCCAACATAAAATAGAAAGGAAAATAAAAACTGGAAAAATACTCGGACCTTGGCTGAAGATTGATAAATGGAACATGAAGTTTACGGTTGTGTCCATAAGAGTTGGCTCACTTAGTATCGTTCCAGGATTGGTTGGTTGGTAGTTTGTTTTATTTTACGGTGTATCAACCCTTTTCAGGTCATGTAACGTTGAATTAGGTCATTTTGATAAAAGTTTCAAACAATTCAGTTCAGTATAAGTACAGTTTTTTGTTTACACTGTTAAATGTCAAAACAGATCTATTTCAAACAATTCAGTCTTGCATAAGTTTGCAGTTTAAACAGTTAAATGTAAAAACAGTTAATTCCAAACAATTCAGTTTAGCTTCATTACAGTTTAGTTCAATTTGACTCATAGATAGAACCCTATCAGGTGCTACCACTCTAGGATAGAGTAGGCCTGGAAGCGATGGCACTGAAAGAGGTACTCAACATTCCCAGAAGCTCTAGTATTACTGGAGCCTCACCATCAGATTGTTTAGTGTCATATCCAGGACACTCATTGGAGGAGTCTTACTCCTGTGTAGAGATGCAGTTGGTATAATCTACAGCCCCAGCTGACAGGGCAAATCGTTCCAGGAACACTTCAATCGAGATTGGATGAGTTGAGGAAGAATTGAACCCACCCAACAGATCCCAGTCGGGATGGGGTTTAAAGTTATAAAGAAAGAGATGACGAGACATTTTGTCACCCAGTCTTAACCATAATCACCAGACATCTGATAAGGGACATGTAAATGGCTGGGATATAGAAATTGGCAAAGAACTACGACGATGTCGCAAAAGCACTTTTAAAGATCAGCAAGAATATCGAAGAAATTTTGAAGATTTGGGCGTCATATTTGATGATTTCTTTTTACAAACACTTGCAGTTTTATTTATTATATAGAAAAATGTTGAAAAGTTTTGCAAATACTTAATTCATGCAGACACAAAAATTTCCAACCTTTTGTTGGCGTAAATCAATCAGAGAAAAATAAAATTATTTTTATGGGATCTTAATAGGTACTACCATTCCGAGTCAGAGAGAACCTTGGAGTATTGGCAATAATGCGGTACACTAAGCTTCCTAAATCTTCAGAACTGGAACCTTAATGATAGTGAGGAGTCATTCATTGAGATAAGAGACAGAACCAGTGTCATACTAAGAGCACCGCATTTTTAGAGGGAGAGAGAGTCTTACCCATCTACAAGGGATGAACTTAGTATATTCTAAACCCTGCTGACAGAGTGAACATGGCCCAAACGGCAGGGGGCTGCAGAATACACCGACTGCATCTCTACAGAGGGGTAAGACTCCCCCAACGAGTGTCCTGGATATGACACCAAACAATCTGATGGTGAGGTTTCAGTAATACTGGAGCTTTGGGGAATGCAAAGTACCTCTTCATTGTTATAACTCCCAGGCCCACTGTAGCTCGGCGGGGTAGCATCTGATAGGGTCCTATATATGGGTCAAATAGCAACAAACAGTGATTTGTTTTTAAATCTAACTGCATGTAAACAAAAAACTGTATTTATGCTAAACTGAATTGCTTGAAATAGAACTGTTTATATGTATAAAAATATATTTGGCATTAAATAACCTACAATGATTGATATGCCATAAAACCAAACCAAACACAGCAGAAAAGAAGTTTGAGTATGATATATACATTATATATATATATATATATATATATATATCTTTTTAGAATAACTTTGCATTCTAACGACAGTCGAATTGATTTAAAGAAACGACCTTTCTGTAAACCAATGATGTGAAAATGATGTTTGCAGTCGATGCCGGCATTTGAACTTAGTTCGTGGATTTCATTCTTAGAAACATCTGGAAATGTTAGGTTGAGCAAGCAAATGGGACGTGAGTGGTTTCCATTAAAGCCAAAACAAAGCAAAACTTTAGCAGCTGCAAGAGAGATCTTATCTCGTTAAGTGATCAGGATTTTAGAGTAGGTTCTGCGGTGCACTTTCAAGCGTTAGTCTTGATGACACGGCAATTTTTTTCGGAATAGAAAGCAAACGACATTATTTTGCTTGAATCCACTCGCCGCCATTTTGAATACCAGTTTGATATTCCTTCCACTCGTGAGTCTGGGTTCAATGAGTATAGATATTGTTAAAGTATTTGGGATCAAGCATTTTAAATCATACATCTAACTAAGGAAAATCTGGATATTATTAATTTTTAAATTTGTCATTGTTTTTTAACTCGTCTTATAAAGTTTGTTCATTATGATGGCCTCACATAGCAACAGAAAAGCAAAAATTCTTTACTGTAAGGCTTCAAATTATTGAATACAATTAAAATCTCAAGTTTTCAACCTTATTTAGCGCTGTGTTAGGTTGACTAATTGATTGTAATGGCATGTCAACCTGTTTAGGCTTAATTTATGCCAAGAGGTTAGGGAATTATGATCATAGCTTATTTACATTTTTTGTAATTGTTTCTTAAGTTTTGTTTTTTTTGCACACGGTTATGAGATATCGAGTATTCCTATCTTCTACAAATAATTTTCATAATATTGTATGGTTTCAAGTATTCTGATTTAATAATGATAATTTATAACACCCTACCAAGCAGCAGCTGTACGGCTACCTACAACCCATCACGAAAACTATCAAAATTAGACGAACCAGACATACGGGACACTCCTGGAGAAGTAGGGACGAGCTCATAAGTGATGTACTCCTATGAACCCCTTCACATGGACGAGCAAAGGCAGGACGTCCAGCTCGAATCTACATACCGCAGCTCTGTGCCGATACGAGATGTAGCCTTGAGGACCTGCCGGGAGCAATGGGCAATAGGGAGGTGTGGCGAGATAGGGCCAGAAATATCCGTGCTGATAGCGCGATAAGATGATGATGTTATGAAAAAGTGAAATGGTTTCAAGAATATATCAAAGCAGTACTGGCCCAATCGGTTGGGATTGCAGAATACATCGACTGCATCTCTGCAGAGGGTGTAAGACCCAATCAACGAGTGTCTTGGATATGACACTAAACAATCTGATGGTGAGGCTCTAGTAATGCTGGAGCTTTGGGAAATGCAGAGTACCTCTTTTAGTGCCATCGCTTCTAGGTCAACTCTGGTCCGGAGTGGTAGCACCTGATAGGGTTCTTTCAATGGGTTAAAAAGAACTAAATTTTGTACTGATGCTAAACTGACTAGCTGGAAATAGAACTGTTTTTGACATTTAACCTGTGTACTTATGCTAAACTGAATTATTTGAAATAGAACTGTTTATATGCATAAAAGTGGATTTGGCATTAAATAGCCAACAATAGTTGATCTGCCATAAAACCAAAGCAAACAAAATCAAAGTAGTGCGAAGAAAATCAGAAAGCTCCTTTTAATTGTTCTTTCAAACTCCATTTATCATAAGATCTCAACGAAAACGTCCGGCAGGGGAGGCTTGAAATATGCTCCCAGTAACTCTGCAGAGGGGTAACCCCCAAAGAGAGTGTTCTGGGTATGACTGTTGAGGAGGCTCTAATTCTTGAGATCTCGTGAAAGTGTAGTACCTCTTCATTGATATTACTCTCCGGTCCACTCTGACCCGAAGTGGTAGAACTTGTTAGGGTGCCATCTATGGGCCAAGATTATTTGTATTACGGATAGTTACTTGAAGCTATAATAGTTTATTAAGGATTATTATTATTATTAGTTACTTGAAACCATATAGCTTTTTGAAAAAAATGACTATTATTAAATAGAAATGATTACTTGAAACCATATCAGAATAAGATATTAGTATTTGATAGGAATACTTGGAACTATACAACTGTGTGTGAATTATTTGGATTAGATAGAAATATTTGATATCATACATCTGTAAATTGTTTGTATTAAGAATAATTACCTAAAGCTATTGGGTGTCTCAATATACTTGAGATCCATGTGACTGCTAACACATCTACTACTAATAAGGTTGAGTTCTTTTTTGTTTCTGATTTGAAAATAGTATACTATAACAACCATTAATCCTCGATCTCAATGCCTTGGACAAGAGAGGAAAAATAGTTTGGGTCACTACTTATTTGGTGACAAAATTATTCAAAACTATGAAAAAATGGATTCAACACATAAATATGATAATGATTGATTACTGAGACAAGAAACTCAAAAAAGTTGCATGTTCTAGAAGCTGATATAATAACAATTAAAAAACAATTAAAAAACGTTGATTTGATGTTTCTAGCACAAAGGATGCATTTTTTACGGGACGTGTTCCAAATGACCGCCATTGCGCTTGTCTCAATTATAAGTCATTATCATCTTAATAGTTTGCATCTATTTTGAAACACCCAGTATATTTGTTTGCTAAGAGTTATTACCAGTTACTCGAAACCATATAACTGTGAGCAAACAAATGACTATTACCAAATAAAAATAAATACTTTAACCATACACTTATTCTTTTATTAAATAGGAAAACCTGAAACCATACAACTATGTGCAAATTATTTGTATTTGATAGAAATACTTGATATCGTATAACTGTATACAAATTATTCATATTACATAAGAATACTTGATATCATATAACTGTGTGCAAATTATTTGTATTAGATAAGAATACTTGATATCATATAACTGTGTGCAAATTATTTGTATTAGATAAGAGTACTTGATATCGTATAACTGTACAAATTATTTGTATTACATAAGAATACTTGATATCATATAACTGTGTGCAAATTATTTGTATTAGATAAGAATACTTGATATCGTATAACTGTACAAATTATTTGCATTACATAAGAATACTTGATATCATATAACTGTGTGCAAATTATTTGTATTAGATAAGAGTACTTGATATCGTATAACTGTGTGCAAATTATTTGAATTTGATAGGAATAATTGATATCGTATAACTGGGTACAGAATTTCTTAAGAAACAATACAAAAATGTAAATGTACAAAGATGTAATACCCCAACATATAGGCATAGAATAACCCAAGACGAATTGAAATGCCGTTAAAATCATTCAGTTAATCTATCAACAGGACATGTTTAAACAAACAAAGGCAGTGTTAGTTGAAAACTTTCATCAGAGTTTCCATGAATGGGAAAAATATCTCAATCCTAGTGTGGCTTCCTATGGGAATTATTTTAGTTTTATTTTGTTTTATGTTATATCAACCATTGTAGGTTATTTAATGTCAAATCCATTTTCATAAATATTAGAAGTTCTATTTCAAACAATTCATTTTAATATCAAAATATGTTCTATTTTAAACTATTCAGTTTAGTCAACAAAGTTAAATGGGTCCAAGTTTTGCAATGCATCACGAACAATTTAATTAAACATCAGTCATTTATTTATACACAGTTAAATGAAAAACAGTTTAGTTTAGCATAAGTACGCAGTTTAAATGTCAAAACAGTTCTATTTCAAACATTTCAATTTACCCTAACCACACAGTTTAGTTCAACTTGACCGATAGATAGGACCCTATCAGGTGCTACCACTCCAGTTCAGAGTGGACATGGGAGCGATGACAATAAAGGAGCACTCTGCATTCCCCAAAGCTCCAGGATTTCTGGAGTCTCACCATCAGATTATTTTGTGTCATATCCAGGAAACTCGTTGGGGGAGTCTTACCCTTGTGCTGAGATGCAGTCGGTGTATTCTGCAGCCCCAGCCGACTGGGCCAGGAATTATTTTAAAGGAGAAAAAGTTTATTTGGTTTTCAATTACATTGATAACATACTTTTTTTTTTACAGTTGGTGTCATTATTTAATAGGCTTTCTTTTCCCCCGTCGTCTCTCTCTCTCTCTCTCTATATATATATATATATATATATATAACTGCATTATTATTAACTATGACATTCAAGTGTCGAAAGGGTTAAACAGTTCAGTGAACGCCACTGTGACCTACTCAACAACGAGTTGGTTGCAACAGAAACTAGTACAGAACTCTTTCCATCCTTACCAGAAGAAGAAAAAAATCGGCAAAGTCAAAACAATGCAGTAAAAACGAAACGAAAAGAGAACAATAAAATCAACGAAAAAGAAAAAGAAACAAAAACAAAACGAAAAGTGAACAATAAAAAATAAAATGACGACGTCTGTTTTTTTGTTTGTTGTTGTTGTTTTTTTTTGTTTTCACTTCACCCCGCTCCCTTTTCCACATCACTCCCAGACTCCATTTCTGCCCAGACAGACATAACAACAAAAAAGGACAAACAGAGAGAAAGGCAAGATGTTTTTTGTCCATGGAGACCAGGTAAATCGCAAGTTGAAAACAACAGAACCGGCACTATTCCACAATATGGTTATGCAGGTGTTTCCTTGTAAGACAAAATGAACATTTCAATCTCACCTCCTCTACCCTCTCTATCACCCCACCACCACCACGACTACAACTACTACTACAACTACTACTACTGCTCTTATTGCTGTTACTGTGACAACAGCTGAATTAGCTGCAACGGTAACATCAACATTAACAACATTAATAATAAAATAGACTGTTTTAGTTTTTAAATGCGTCGTGTATTATTATTATAATCATTATTATTTAGTATTTTAGAGTTTTTCACATCAGTGATAGCTGATGGTTTTTCACTGGAGTTTGAGTGACAGCAAGTCTCCTCAAGTCTCCAGGACTCGTCTCAGGATTCTGGCCGTTCTTAGCAATGCTGTCGTTTGGATAGTCTCTACCCGTCCACCAACTTCCAAGTCCTCCAGGCCTTTTAATAATCCTTTAGTTATTGTGCCTAAAGCACCAATAACAATTGGCACAATCGTTACTTTCATGTTCCACAGGTTTTTCAATTCTCTAGCAAGGTCGAGGTACTTATCTTTCTTTTCACTTTCCTTCAGATTTATTCCGTGGTCCGCCGGGACAGCAAAGTCTACAATTTTGCAGATTCTCTTTTTTTGTTGATTATTATGAAGTCTGGTCTTCTGGCCGGGATTAGGTGATCCGTTTGTATGTTAAAGTCCCATAGGAGTTTATGCGAGTCATTTTCTAGAACAGGTGCCGGGTTGTGCGTATACCATTTGTTTGTATGGTCGAATTGAAATTTCCTGCACATTTCCCATTGGACCACCTTGCCGACCCAATCGTTTCTCACCTTATACTCCCTCTGTGCTAATTTGCAGTATTCACTTATTATGTGATTGATAGTTTCGTCTGTCACCGCATAGCCTACATTTACTGTTTTGTTGCGTCTTATCTATTCTCACTTTGTTATGATTGGTTATTATTATTATTATTTTTATTGAGAGTTTTTCACGTCAGTTTTAGCAGATGGTCTTTCACTGGAGTTTTAGTGACAGCAAGTCTCCTCAAGTCTCCAGAACTCTTCTCGGTTTTCTGGCCGTTCTCAAAAATGTTGCAGTTTGGATGGTCTTCACTTGTCCTCTTATTTCCAAGTCCTCCAGTCCTTGTACCAATCCTTTGGTGACTGTACCAAGAGCACCAATTACAATTGGTATAATCGTCACTTTCATGTTCCACTGTTTTTTCAATTCCCTCTTAAGGTCGAGGTACTTATGCGTCTTTTCGCATTCTTTCAATTTCACTCAGTGGTCCGTCGGGACCGCAAAGTCCACAATTCTGCAAGTTCTCTTTTTTTTTGTTGTTGATTATTATAAGATCTGGTCGTCTAGCCGAGATTTGGTGATCCGTTGGTATCTCAAAATCCGAGATAAGTCTGTGTGTCTCATTCTCTAGGACAGATTCTGGTTTGTTCATATACCATTTATTCGTATGTTCAATCTTCAACTTTTTGCACAATTCCCAGTAGATCACCTTGCCCACCCAGTTGTGCATAGTCTTATTTTCTTTCTGTGCTAATTTGCTGCATTCGCTTATAATGCGATTGATCGTTTCTCCTCTTTTACCACGTATCCTACACCTGCTGTTTTCTTGCGTTTTATCTATTCTCGCTTTGATATGGTTAGTCCTTATGGCGTTGTTTTGTGCTGTTATAAGAAGAGATTATGTTTCCTTTTAAGGTTTTCTTTTCTTAGCCACGTCCACGTTTTCCCGTTTGAGATGTCACTTGTTAGTCGCTTAAAACCTCCATAGATTTGTTTTCCTGCCCACTTTTGTTTTCTGGTTATTATTATTATTATTATTATAGTCTCAGTGAGTTTTCACAGTAGCTTTAACTGATGACTTTTCTCTAGTGTATGAGTGACCGCAAGGTTTTTCAAATTTCCTGGACTCTTCTAAGTATCATTATCATTATTATTATTTTACCCCAAGCAAGTTTTTCTCAACAGTTTTAGCCAATGGCTTTTTTAGTGAAGTCTGAGAGGCACCAGTTTCTAGCTCTCTTCTAAGTAGCCGATTGTTATTGCGCTGTGGTCTGGATACTTTCATTTCTTGCTCTAATCTCCAATTAATCGAGTCTCTTTTTCTGGTTCTGGGGGACTGTTCCAAGAACTCCCATTACATTTGGTATCACAGTCACGCCTTCATGTTCTACGACTTTTCCAACTCTCTGGTAAGGACTAGAAATTAGATGGTTTCGATTCTTCCTCTGATTTCCTCAAATAATTTTTTTACCAAGCTTTTCTGGGATTGTTCCAAGCGCACTAATCAGAATTGGTATTACAGTTAATCCTATGTTCCACAATTTCTTTTTTTTTACTTCTCTGGTAGGATCTTAGTATTTGTCTACTTTTTCGCTTTCTTTTATTTTCACTATGTGGTCCCTAGGGACGGCAAATCCGCTAGATGACAAGTTCTTTTTTTTATTTTGTTAATCAACACTATGTCCGGTCTTCTGGCCGGGATTAAGTGATCCGTTCAAACAAACAAAAAAACAAAAAAAAACAAACCCCAAAGAATTCGATGCATCTCATTTTCTAGAACGGATTCGAGTTTGTGCATATACCATTTGGCAGTATGATCAAATTTTGATTTCTTGCACAATTCCTGGTAAATCCTCTCCCCATCCAATCGTACTTATTCTTGTACTCATTGTGTACTAGTTTACTACATTCGCTTAGTTTGTAATTAACCATTTCATCTTTTTCTCCTCGTAATCCACACTAGCTATTCTGTAGCGTATAATCAATTTCCGCTTTAATATAATTGGTCCCTAAGGCGTTGTTTAGCGCTGCAATTAAAAAAGATCCAGTTTCTTTCTCGAGATTTCCCTTTCTTAACTATGTCTAGGTCTTTTAGTGTGCAATCTCGCCAGTTTGTCGTTTTAAGTATTCATACAGTTGTTTATCTTCCCATTTCTATGCTTAGTTTTTGTTGTTTTCTGTTTGTTCTTATGTTGACAATGTTGTTATTGGCTGCTGCAATTAATTTTTCTTTGCTCTTTTTGATGTAATTTTCCAGTCTTTGTTTAGATGCATCTACGCTATATTGTTATTTTCATGTAATTCTCAGCTTTACTTATAAAATTCTTTTCTTATTTTTTTCTTTATTCATAGTATTACTTATACCATTCCTTTCCTTGATTACTAAATATTCATTGGTTTTATTGTGTTCTAACCTGACGAATTCATTCGGCCAGTGATGTTATGAATGTGCATACACCTGGGTCTCCCCTCTCAGTAATATGATTGGCTGGTATCAGCCATAAATACAGACCAATGTAGAGGTACATTGACTACGATTATAACTACGAATTTCCAGTGTCGGTACCAACACACGTCTAGTACCAGCACGATTACCTACCAGCTCGATTGTGCTACACCTGTTACAGTAGCCAAACCCCACAGCTACTTCGATTAAGTATATCCCTTCCCAGGACATATCAGCTAGAATACTCAGAAGAACTCCTGAAGACTTAAGGAGACTTGCTGTCATTCATACTCCTTTGAAAGACCACCAGCTGGTATAAAAAAACATGAAAATAATTATAAAGATATACATTAATAATAAGAATCGTATTGGATTTTTAGTTTGGATGTAATTTGCCTGTTATGATTTTTAAAGTATTATCGTTATTTTGTTCTTTGGAAATGGAGGTTGATAAAAAAAAAAACTTTTGAGTTCTCTTAGCGTCATCAACGTATTTTTATGATTAAGAATATTCATTCATATTTCCGAAGAAGATTTTGGAGCATTTCTACGAGGCTGAGTCAAAAGCTTTGTAATATTTTGGTTAACGAGAGGCACAATTCGACAACACTAGACGACGAGATCGTGAAAATGACGAACCATACTGGGGAGTGAGATGGCGAGATCGTCAAATATTCTCCCAGCGTTACTCGCTGTATTTGCCTCTATGGCTTGGAGAACGGTCTCGGAATCCACGGTTTTAGACCAAACTCACCTTGCTTGGTTGTCGAGGTTTTTGCAACCGGAGCGAAATTTCTTCAACCATCTGATGACTGTATTGTGATTATCTAGGCCTTCACTGTTCGCACAACAAATTTTCATGGTTGCTTTCGCGGCGTTATGGTCCAATTCGAATTTGTAAAGCATCAGGTACTGAATTATATTGCACTGCGCGTTGATATGTGCGGGTTTCAGATTATATAAATTATGAAAATCGACAACGTGTTAGCGCATCAACTTCCACGATACTACCTATCACAGCGGGTACCTGTCACAGTTTGAATTGTTTCTGTAATATGATACACACGCTGCAAACCCGCACGTACTAAACTATTGCAGGACATTTGCTTCACTCTAGGATGTGTTTTAAAATTGACTTCATTCCAAATCTGATAAATTCAACTCTTGTATGTGTTTTAATGATTAGCGTTACAATGTCACTTTAATATTCAGGTTGTTAACAAGCTAGAGTCCCGCAGATTAATTACTACTGAGCAGTGAATTTAATTCTCACCAAGTGTCCGATACTTTTGGCCTTGTTTCAAATAAAGGGTGTTTAGTTTTATAAAAGAGCGTACCGCATTTCGTAATGGTTCGTGCACTAGGCGAGTAGAGTTGGTGAGAAAGATTCTTAGTTGGTTTATAATATTTATGGTCTTGTGTCAAACTATGCTTTTGCTGGGTTTTTGCTACCTAGAACAATTGCAACCGAACAAATAGTGCCAAAGAAAAAATATACAAATCTATAAATTCTGACTTTGTGAAGAAAATAATGAAACACACACACACACACACATATTAAAGAGGATAGACAATAATTTACTGGGTCTAATTCAAAAGACTTATGTCCCACCACATGAAAAAGTGATTCGAATGCCATACTGAATTTTAAATCTTTTGAGCTAGGTTGCTGTTTTTTTCTCGTTCAGTTTAGATTTACCATATAAAGCCGGTACAGCTATTCATATTATTTAACAATTCATATTACTACTATACATATTAATTTAATATCAACAATATATATATATTAACTACATATTTGCAATTTACTTAAATTGCAAATATGTGGTTAATATGTATATTGTTTATATTCAATTAATATGTTGGCATAGAGTGTTCGCCAGTGGTCCAGGAGACCGGGGTTAAATCCCAGGTCGAGTCATACCAAAGACTCAAAAAATGGTACTTGATGCCTCCTTGCTTAACAATCAGTATCATAAGGTATGGATCAAGAGTAAGTGGAGATATCCAGAGAAAGAAGCAGCTCCCTCTCCTACACTCGGTATAGTAGCTATAGAAAAGAGAGCCTTATATATCAATTACATATTAATTCAGCGTTAGCAATATCCATATCAATTACATATCAACAATTAATATTTCTATAATACATATCACCACTATACATATTATTTATTTTAGTGCTGAACGTAGAAAATAGAATTAGTGGCCGGTGTTCAAATCCTGGACGTGGCTACTTGTATTTTATTTTCGCTCTAAAGCCCTTGGGAAAGGTAGGAATCCATTTCCTTTCTTCTTAGCTATGGGTAAACAGTAAGGCAGAATGGGTTCTTTAGCCTTGGTTAGGCTACCAGTCTAGGAGGAGGAAAACCCAAAATTAAAGCCAGCTGTACTTTGCTTAAAATTGACCTTGTGTCACAATCTGCCTGGGGCAGAGGGGTTGGGAAAAACATACATATTAAACAGATTATTCTAAAAACTTACTGGGCCTAATGAGTAGAATGTTCGCTAATGGTCCGGAAGACCGAAGTTCAATCCCAAGTCGAGTCATACCAAAGACTCAAAAATGGTACTTGATGCCTTCTTGCTTAACACTCAGCATTATAATGTAAGGATCAAGGGTAAAGTGGAGTAATCCAGGGAATGGAGTAGCACCCTCCCCTACACCTCAGTGTAATAACTATTGAAAAAGGAGCCTTTGTGTTATCCTTGACTAAGGTCGCTAACTTTACTTTTATTTTAAAAACTTACAGCTTTCAAAAAGGTTAGCCTGTCCTTTGAAACTCCTTTTTATTCTTTTAAAGAGTTTCTGGTTTCTAGCGACAATTAGTCGAGGAGTAAATAAACCATAGCAACTAAATATTTACCCCAAATTTATTGCTTTTTACTATTTCACACTTTTGAGTTGAACGCGTCAAATCTTTGCCATTTAAGTACGAGACACAGAGTAACGCATATATTTGCATAATACAGAAGAAATAATGTTATTTTAATTTAAATAATTCGCAACCATTTGGGAAGTTTATCCAGTTGATGAAAATGATATACATTTATTAAGGTTGAAATGAACAGTGATAGATAGATAGATAGATAGATAGACTGAAATACATACATACATACATACATATAGATAGATAGATAGATACATAGATATGAACGAGATTGAAAAATATGATAAGACGTACTCAGGTAGAAACACACACACACACACACACACACACACACACACACACACACACACATATATATATATATATATATATAGAGAGAGAGAGAGAGAGCGTGAGAAAGAGAGAGAGAGAGAGAGTGTGAGGGGAGGGAGAGAAATCGGAAAATAGGTAGATATGAACGAAGATTGGGAGACATCGACCGAGTTAGAGAGATATGAACTCACGCATAGACACACGCATATTTATAGAGTAATAGATAGATTGACAGATATGAAAATATATATATATATATATATATATATATATATATTAATAGATAGATAGATATGGTAAGACAGATAGATAGATACTAATAGACAGCTATGACAAAATTGAGATAGATTAATAGATATTAAAAATGAGATAGAAAATATAAAAATATTGCGATAGATAGATAGATTGATTGATAGATAGATAATGATAAAGTAGAGAAGGAACAGGGAGAAAAGAAGGAAGAGAAGAAGGAAAAGAGAGTGAGTTTGCGAAAGAAGAAAATTCTTTTTTGGGAAAAGAGAAAAAAGGATAGAGAAAAGATCGAGTAACATAAAGAAAAAGTGAAATCAACAAATATATATATATATATATATATATATATATATATATATATAAGAGAGAGAGAGAGAGAGAGAGAGAGAGAGAGAGAGAGAGAGACGATAAGAAGAGGAACAGATGTATAAGAGAAATAGGAGAATTGAGAGGGAGAAAATGAGACAAAGAATACTCTCTTTAAGAAAAGGAGGAATAAGTAGATAAGTTAAGATATATATATATTTTCTCCCTCTCAGTTCCCCCATTTCTTTTATATACCTATTCCTCTTATTATCGTCTCTCTCTCTCTCTCTCTCTCTATATATATATATATATATATATATATATATGGTTGTGCTAAAAGTCTTACCAATTGCCTTTCTTAGTTTTTGTTTCCTCTCTGAGTGACGTGGTCGCCTGGATGAAAAGGATTGATTTTTTTTCCCTTGAGAAGGCTATTTACCTCAAACTTTTCAGGACTCTATGTTTTGAGACGCTTAATTAAGACTTTCAGTTTTTTTTTTTCAAATAAACTAAAAACATATTTTTAGAACACAACTCAGCTTCTATCCTTTTATCTATTAGGCTTTGCTTAGTCAGACCAAAGACCACAAACTGCTTACACTTCTGGTGTTAAGCGGTCAACCATTTAAATACTAAACTGGTTTGACATTGCTTAACTTTAATTTCAGGAAATGAGGAATACTTCCGTTTCAATATTTTATACGATTAGCCGAGTTGGGTACAAGGCCAAGTGATATTGTTACTTGCAAGCGTTATGATTGTTTCCTTCATCAATTACTGCTGAGTAATGTGTTTAGTGATCACTAGGTGCTTCTTGTGGTTTTGTACCAAATCTAAGCTGTACTTAGTGTTTCTTTTCTTTTCCTTTTCTCTTTCCTTTTATCTCTTTTGTCTTCTCCCTTATAAAATATTCTTCTTTCACAAACACATTCTCTTTTCCTCTTTCTCTTTCTTCTTTTTTTCCCTTTTCCCTTCTCTCATTTATCATTATCTATCTATCTATCTATCTATTGCAATATTTTTATATTATCTATCTATCTATCTATCTATTACTGAGTGCTTCACACATCTTATCTTGTGCCAAACTTGGTTTACAAATGGTTAGTATTAATTATTAGAACCTATCTAAATGTGCAAAATAATTCTCATTAAATAAAAAAAAAATACTTGAAACCGTGTAATTATTAGTATTAGATAAGAATACTTGAAACCATACAGTCGCGTCAAAATTTTTTGTATTTGATAGGAATACTTGGTATCATATAAATGCGTTAAAAAACTCTGGAGAAACGACTACGCGAAAAATGTAAATATAACTATACAATAAATGCAATTCCCTAACCTACAAGCATAAAATAAACTTCGACCAGTTGACAAGGCGTTAAAATCAATCAATCAATCAATCAATCAATCCCTTTTGATTAGTTTCATTATTCTATCAAGTCCAAAAAGCATTTTACAATTTTATAAGATTGGAAATCCTGTTTGTTAATCAACCACCCCTATATATATATATATATATATATAGGTGCCTTCGAAATTAAGCAAAAATGAAAATTACACGAACATCTCACTTTATCTGATATATTCACCAAAATTACATGGAAATATCTTGAAATACTATAGATTATATCTATACTATTAAAATTAGTAATAATTCAATCGTTCATTTGTTGAAATAGTATGCATACGTTTGGGAGTGATTCCGTTTCCAGAAGTTTTTTCACAGAGGTCAGTAAATTTATTCTACTAAACTATTCATTTAAAAATGCACATTTGATTTAAAATAGTAATGTCTTAAATCTCAGCTGTATTCTGTGTCGTTTAAATGAAGAATGAAGACTTATGCGACTTAATTTTCAGGAAAAACTTTAATTTTGGAAGACGAACTTCTAAATTTGCTAAAGAAAACCCCCAAAATTGCCCCCCCCCAAATGAAAAGAAAGGAAAAAAAAAATCCAAAACACCTCAAATGTAGTCTAACACGTGCTAAAGACGAAAGCCATAAAAGAGTTGACTCCTCCTCCTCTCTCTTTCTTTCTCTCTCTCTTTCCACCCCACTAGATGACCATGAAATATACCCCAAAATTTCTTTGAATTTTAACATCCAGCAGTCGTGGACTTTAACTAAGTTAAAACTTTAAAAAAAAAAAAAAAAAAAATTTTTTTTTTTAATTATATCTTTTTTTATTTTTTTTATTTTTATTTATTTATTTTTTTTTTTTACTACCGCGTACACATGGGAAGCAGCATGATGTACGTCTGAGTCTTGCAGCTTAACGCTCAGGATTGTCAGTTCGATCGGGGAACTACTGCTGCTCATCTATAAGAGTGGCTTCTATAGATGAGAACAAAAACAGCCATCGAAAGATAACCATGACTCGTACTCAAACCAGATCCATAAACCGCATCGCTCTTCGCGCGGGTAAAAAAGGGGCGCGTCCTGCTGAGGTTGGAGCCCTGGCCTCAGTGTTCGAAAAATCAGCTACAGAGCTCAAACTCAAACAAAAACTACTAAAATGCAAACAAACAATACAGATAGCGACATTTAACGTGAGAACCCTAAATAGAATAGGTCAACTATCAGAGCTAACTGCATCAGCCGTAGAACATAAGATAGACATAATTTGCATACAAGAGCACCGATACACGCACACCGAAGATATCAAGTATCACGAAACTGGTAATGGATGGATGCTGGTGACTGTATCGGCATGGAAAAACTCTGTCAACGCATCGGTAGGAGGGGTGGGAATACTTCTAGGACCAAGAGCGTTAAAAACACTGAACAGCATTGAGAGAATACAACCTAGGATGATGGCCGCAACGTTTAATGGCAACCCCAAAGCAACAATTATCTCCTGCTACAGCCCTACCAATGTTAGCGAAGAAAACGAAATAGTCACCTTCTACGAAGATCTATCCTCCCTAGTACGTAGCATTCCGAAACACAACCTGCTAGTCATTGGCGGAGATATGAATGCACAAATCGGGAAAAACAGACACAACAAATACAGCCTACACTACGCGTCAAACAGGAATGGACAGCATCTAATAGATTTCATGATAGAAAATAGATTAACATGCCTCAATACAAACTTTCAAAAAAGGGAGGGGAAATTATGGACCTACACATACGCGAATAAAAGTAAAGCACAGATAGACTACGTCCTTATAAACAGGAAATGGAAAAACAGTGCGATGAATTGCGAGGCATACTCCTCTTTCGAGGGTGTGTCCTCCGATCATCGAATAGTTACGGCCAAAGTACGACTAAGCCTACGAAAAAACGCCACACGTAAAGCGACAACCAAGCACTATGACTGGGCCCTACTCAACAACAGAGATATTAGAGATAAATATGCATTGGAATTAAGAAACAGATTCGAAGCACTACAAGAGAAGGCAGAAATAGGTACCCCAAATGACGAATATGAAAATTTTGTAGAAGCACACCTTGAGGCGGCAGCAAAGTGTATTCCAACAAAATCTAGAACTAAATATAGAGCCCCTTGGGAAACGCTAGCGGTCAGAGAAAAACGTACACTTGTGAAGACTGCCTCCAAAAGCTATCAAAAGAACCCAACAAACACAAATGCACGAGAACTAGAAAAGGCACAACATCAATTAACAGGAATATACCTAAAAGAACAGGCAGAATACATACAAAATCAGATAGATAAGATTAGAGACTCGGTGGAAGACAGACAATCCAGGATAGCCTGGCAAACAATAAACGAAGTAAGTGGAAGGAAGAGCACAGCCAAAGCAAAATTGAAAGCTGCAAGCCAACAAGAAAGAGTAAAACTGTGGGAACAGCATTTCAAAAATCTACTAGGAAACCCACCGGAAATAACGGATGAACCGATCACCAGAATTATTAGCAAGCAATTAGACGTAAAACTAGGTCCTTTCACCAAAGAAGAACTCGACTCAGTTCTCAGAAGAATTAAAAAGAGGAAAGCGGCAGGGCTAGACGAGATCCCCCCAGAAGTGTGGAAGACTAGACAATTCGACGATATACTGCTCCGGCAATGCAACGCAGTCTATAGTCAAAATAAGATAGAGAGATGGATGAAGGGATGCATCCTTCCATTCCCTAAAAAAGGCGACCTCGGACTAGCCAAGAACTACCGAGGGATAACACTTACATCCATAGCAGCCAAAATCTACAATGCCCTACTACGAAACCGCATAGAACCCAAAATAGACAACATCCTTAGGAAAAACCAAAATGGCTTCCGGAGAAATAGAACCACAACCTCACAAATACTGACCATCCGTAGAATCCTGGAAGGCGTTCGGGCAAAAAACTTACAGGCGACATTACTATTTTTCGACTTTACCAAGGTCTTCGATTCCATACACAGAGGGAAGATGGAGCAAATCCTACTAGCATACGGCCTACCAAAAGAAACAGTAGCAGCGATAATGATTCTCTACAAAAACACCAAAGTGAAAGTACGTTCACCAGATGGAGACACGGAATACTTCGACATTGTTGCAGGAGTACTACAAGGAGACACACTAGCCCCGTACCTCTTTATCATCTGTCTAGACTATGTGCTTAGGACTTCGATCGACAAAATCAGAGAAAATGGCTTCGAGCTGACTAAGAGAAGAAGCAAAAGGTACCCCGCAAAAACAATCACGGACGCCGACTACGCTGATGACTTGGCGATACTAGCGAATACGCCTAATCAAGCAGAGACACTACTGCATAGTCTGGAACGAGCCGCAGCTGGCATTGGCCTCCATGTCAATGCAAACAAAACTGAATATATGTGTTACAACCAAACGGGCAACATTGCCACACTAGACGGAGCCACTCTGAAACTAGTCGACAAATTCACCTACCTAGGAAGTAGCGTCTCATCAACCGAAAAAGACATCGACACACGACTGACGAAGGCATGGACAGCTATCGATAGGCTCTCGATCATATGGAAGTCGGACCTAACTGATAAAATGAAACGCAGTTTCTTCCAGGCAGCGGTTGTGTCGATACTGCTATATGGATGCACCACATGGACGCTTACGAAGCGGCTGGAGAGGAGGCTGGACGGAAATTACACAAGAATGTTGAGAGCAGTATTAAACAAGTCCTGGCGACAACACCCCACGAGACTCCAACTATACGGACACCTGCCCCCCATCACGAAAACTATACAAGTTCGACGAACCAGACACGCAGGTCACTGCTGGAGAAGCAAGGACGAGCTCATAAGCGATGTACTCCTGTGGACCCCCACATATGGATGTGCAAGAGTGGGACGACCAGCACGAACATACATACAGCAACTATGTGAGGACACAGGATGTGACCCTGAAAACCTGCCGGAGGCGATGAATGATAGGGAGAAATGGCGAGAGAGGGTCAAGGATATCCGCGCTGGCGGCGCGACATGATGATGATGATGATATCTATTCAAAGAAATTGCCATTAGCTTGAGCCACGTCCTCTTGAAGACCTTGGAATCTCTTGCGAGCCTTTTCGACGTTTTGCTTGTTTAGATTAATAAATGATGTCAATGTCTTTTCCTTCAGTTTATCTTTGGTGTTGCATAGAGTTTTGATTGTCTCTCACTCACGCACGTCCCACACATCATAATCAACGGGATTGTAATATGAGGAGTTAGGTTGGTAGATGTTCGAGATGACATAGTCGCAGAAATTTTCTGACAGCCAAGACTGAGTTTTCTTACGTGTGAGGCATGGTGCAGTCATTGCCAGACATAGTGTCTTTCAGCTGCCACCATCTCGATTCAGAGCTGTTGTATCCCCTTCAGGCTCTTGATGTAGGCCTCCGTGTTGAGTTTAAGGCCATGTCAGTAGACGAGTGGAGGCATAACGTCACAATCGCTAGTGACCGCCCCAAACACCATGATGTGGACTGAGTGTTTGGTTTTCATCAATAAGAATAGGATTCTCTTTTCAGATTGACACCCAGGCACTGAAATCTTTGTATTGTAGCTTCTGAATCAATACCAAGAATCGGAGCATGCAATTTCTAAATATATGGAGGTGTGAATTGTATCATGGTGTTTCTTTCTTAACAGACAGTGCCCAACTGAATCTACTTTACTACACGATAGACAGAGGAGGTGCCCATGGTATAATGCTTATCGTTGTAGGAAATGGATACGGCGACACGAGTTCAAATCCTTGACGAGGCTGAATGCATTCCACAAAGCACAAATACTTTTGGAGAAAGGTATGAGTCCAATTATTCTCCTTCCAGTTATGGGAAAATTGTAGGGCAGACTAGGTTCTTTATTCTTGATTAGGCAACCAGTCTAGAAGAAGGAAAACTCTGAATCGAAACCTGTTAAACTCCGCTTAAAAACTGACCCTGTGTCACACCCGTGTGGAGGGGTTGTGTACACACATACAAAACAATAAACAAAACCGGAAACGAATAAAGCCCATGCGCGAAATTAATAACTTAAAATGATGATAATTTACCAATCACACCTTGTAAAATGTGTATGTGTGTTAAACTTAGTGAATGGCAATGGTTTATAAACTTAGTGAATGACAATGGATTATAATCGAATCGAACCAAAAGAACCGGTTCCTGTTAGTACACTGAAGTCAAACTTGGTCAAGACTGAGATAAGTAACAACCAGGGAACAGTAGGTACTGTAAACTGATAGCCGTGTGCCAATCTAAGCAAAACATTTTATATTCTAAGATTTGATTAGACAAATCTTCAAAATGTTGTATACTCATATGCAGAATCATAACAACGACACAATAAAGACGAGCGACACAGTTCTTTAGAAAAATACACCTCTCACTTTATTTGAAAGGGTTTGAAAGGGTTACTAAAGGTTTTACTGTGAGAGGGAGTTGGAGACCGAACTGAACTGCAACAAATTGACCCCCACTCTTATGGCCATAACAGCGTTTCTCTCCCGTTCTCCTGGGCTGCTCAACCGAGGGCCTGGGGACCCAGCCTCTCTGGGACATGTTCCTCATTCCAGCATCTTCTCTCCAACTGATCTGGACTTCAACTGACCTGATATCCAACTGATTGAACTTCCTGTGCACCGTTATATAATAGTTCGACGTCCACCTTCTTCTTGTGGGCGTCACAAATCGCACTCATTCAATCCGTCCACGGTCAAGGTTATATTCTGATATTCCTCGACCTGATGCACCTGTTATTTACACAGGTGCATTTCCTATTTTGACAGCTTGGCCAGGGTCAATATGTTACAAAAATGCAGTGGGCCTGTATGTATTGAAAAATCAATACGAGTAAGAATTAATATTTTATGTATTATTATACGAATTTCCATATTGGGTTGTTTAGCTGGAAGGAAGATATTTAGTCCTCACTTAATACCAACTCATTTACACATACTGAAAAGTTTAATATTTGCATAATATGCATAAAAGATTGATTGACTGATACTTTTAACGACATGTCAACCCGCCTGAGGTTATTCTATACCTGGTAGTTAGGGAACTGTGTACATTATACGTTTATATTTATATTTTTGTATAGTTTTCTAAGAGTTTTTTAAAGTTTCAAATATTTGTTTTGAACGATATGTCAAAATCATCTGGGATAGTTTTTTGATAATTACTTCCTATGAAAACGACCATATTTGCGTCTGATTTTATTTCTCTAAAGAAGAACAAAATGTTATCATTTCGTGATTTTCACGAAGTTCCTTCATACTGTTTAAATTGAAAAATTATAACTAAAATATCAGTGTGTATAAAACTTTATATATTTATAAGTTGGTGACCTTAGTCGAGAGTGACCCGAGGGCTCCCTTTTCAATAGCTACCACACTGAGGTGTAGGAGAGGGTGCTACTCCATTCCTTGCATTGCTCCACTTTACCCATGATTCTTACCTCATAATGCTGAGTGTTAAGCAAGGCGGAATCAAGTACCATTTTTTGAGTCTTTGGTATGACTCGATCTGGCATTGAACCCTGGTCTCCCAGGGTATTGGCGAATACTCTACCCATTAGACCAATATATATATATATATATATATATATATATATATATATATATATATAAAATAATAATAGATAAGTATATTTTAGATATATATATTTAATGCCATGGAATTTTGTCTGTTCTATCCTAGATATTGAGCACTCTCCATATCATATTGCTCTATCCTAGATATTGAGCCCTCTCCATATTATATTGCACTTGGTTTTCCACAAACTCGCAAAGTGATTTAGTGACAACGAACAATGTTATAATATATATATATATATATATATATATATATATATATATATATATATATAAATATATCCTGTTAATAGCACAAATTCTCTTGATTGACTCTTACCATCCATTCATATCGACCATTTCTCTTGGTAGATTCTCTATGCAGTATCCAGGGTCCGCACACAGCCGATATATATATATATATATATATATATATATATATATGTAAGTTTTGCTAGTCTGCCAACACTTGTGTATGACCACGTGGGACTCCACTGAAGAACGGTCTTGCTCATCTTATTTGAATGGTTTGTAAAATGGACAGTAATTTGCCATATAGCTGCTGTTTTTTGGAGTGCAGCTTTCCTTATTTTTTCAGAACACCACGCAGTATCTTTGGCTATTTCCTATATAGCTTTTTTTCTAACCGTTTCGTTAAAATCCCTATCGTGCAACCGTGTCAGTGACACGGCAACACCATGCAAGAATTCCCGTTTTATTCTATCTGGGAGATCAGATTTCCCAATGATCAATAATCTGTCAATAGCAATCTATGCTTTTCCTATGTATATATTAACACCACTTTCTGTAGATGAGATATTGCTGACGAGTTATATGAACTGATCAATTTCAGAAGCTTGCTATTGAATGTGGAAGTGACTCCATTGTATATCATTAATCATCATGATGTCGTGTTGATAGCACAGAGTCTCTTGATTGTCTCTTTCCTTCAAACCCTATCGTTCATTGCTTCTGGCAGGTCCTCAAAACTGCACCCAGTTTCTGCACAGAGTTGATATATATAAGTCTTTGCTCGTCGGTCAACAATGGTGTGTCCTTGTTTGGGTTGATTTGGTTTTATGGTATATCAACCAACGTTGGTTATTCAAAGCCAAATCCTGTTTTTACATATATATTAAATATATCATTTGTAAACACATTTTGTTGATAAACATTGTTAAATCATTAAACAGTTCTATTTCTAACAATTCAATTTAGCACAAATCTAAAAAATTAAATGGTTCCACTTATTTCTATGAATCACTAACAATTCAATTAAACATCAGTGATTTGTTTACACACAGTTAAATGATCAAACAGTTCTATTTCAATTACTTCAATTTAACATAAGTCATTTGCTTGCTCTTAGTTTAAATGTCAACCTGTTTCAAGTATTACTTCTTTGAGCCAGAGGGGACCTGGGAGCGATGGGAATTAAGGAGTACTCCGCATTCCCCAAAGCTCTTGCATTATCATCAGATTATTTAATGTCATATGCAGGACACTCGTTGGGGAGGGTCTTGCTCCTCTGCAAGTATTTAGTGTATTGTACACCCCCAGCTATCTGGGGTGGGGTGGTATGTCCTTAAGGCAGAGTCCTTGATATCAACTTACATATTGTGAAGACGTGGACTGCTATCGATAGTTTGTCGATCATATGGAAATCAGATGTCTTTGGTAAAATAAAACTGGATTTTTTCCAAGCCATGGGTTTGTCCGTATTACCGTATTGATGCACCACTGTACTCTAACGAAAAGCATAGCGAAAAAGCTAGATGTGAACTGCATAAGAAGGATACGTGCTCTTTTGAACAAATCTTGGAAGAAGCACCCCACAGAACAGCAACTATACGGCCACCTGCCTTCCATCTCACAAATCACCCAAGAAAGACGAACGAAGCATGCTGGCCACTGCTGTAAAAGTAAGCGACCTTTTCTTATGGAAACCATCATGTATATATATATATATATATATATATATATATATATATATATATATATATATATATATATATGTTTGTGTATGTGTGTGTGTGTATATATATATATATGTATATGTATATATATATATTAAAACTACCATTGTTACTGTTATAATCGTATATCATAGGTATCTATTCTTACATTATAATATAGTATAGCGTGACTTATTCACTAGTGTACTAATTAGAACTATTGTTGCTGTTATTTATTTTTATTTGATTCTCGTTGAGCACTTGTTTTTCTCCGGCCGAAATTGTTTCTGACAAAAATTCACGCATCTGCAAAGCATCCCCCTCAAACTCAAACATCACCTCTCCCTAAAATACATTCCCACCCGGACCTTACTTCACCCAACGTCTGTTTACTCCCTATTCTCTTGTCTCCCATTATATTTTTCTTTTTCTGTTGTCTGTAACCGGGAAACGCGCATGTGTCCAAGTGAGGTAAAGACACAATACACTTATATCCTGTTTCTTGTGATAGTATCGAGACTGTTGTTGCTGCTGCTGCTGCTGCTGCTGTTGCACATGATTGATAGAGCTGTAACGACAACATCAGCCAATAATAATACCGAATGGACCAAATCCAATGTAAAACCCATCAGCGATAGTCCAAGAAAGGAAGCTCACTAGATCAGCAATTTTCAACAAATGATTGATTGACTGATTTTAACGGCATGTCAAACCTTTAAGGGTTATTTTATACCAAAAGGTTGTGGAATTATTTATTTTTACCAAACCCTTCATTTAGCAGGATATGGCACAAAGTCAAGTTTTTTAAGCGGAGTTTAACAGGTTCGAATTCAGAGTTTTCTCTCTTCTCGACCTATTGCCATACCAAGGCTAAAACCTCTAAATCAGACCGAAAATGTTACACCCGATAAAGATTTGATAACTCGAACTATAACTTCAAGTAACTACTCTTAATGCAAATAATTTTCACACAGTGATATGTTTTCAAATATTCTCCTCAAATACTAATGGTTTTCAAACAGATGCATTTGATGTATAGATGAGACCATAACGAATATTCCAAAGCAAACTGGACCAGGGAGTAATGGCAATGAAGTAGGTCTCTTTTTTGGTAGGGAGGTCTTACCCCTCTACAAGAGATACAGTCAGTGTATTTTAAGCCCCACATAAAGGTCGGTTGGAATTGCATATCTTTAATTTGTAGAAACAATACAGAATGTATTTTGATGGAAAAGTTGCTTTGTTGTTGGGTGTTAACTCTTCAAGATTTGTTTTACTCCAAAACAGGATTTTTATAAAAGTATTTTATGTAGATTTTTATAATTCATAGTATAGTTCCATTTTCTTTCGGAAGTCTATGATATCACTGTTTTTATTTTGTTTTTAGTTAAAAGAGTTCTTTCAGGATTCTTGCCTCAAAACAGAGTGAATGAAAAGAAGTTTGAATGACAAGCAAACACAGATCTTCGACTTAACTAGGATTTCTTATCATAAGCCAGGAAAGTATTCTGATTGAAATTGCAAGCCAGAAATTTACCTGTTTCTTTTTTTCTAACGATCAACCCTTGCGTTCACTATGAAGTGGCTACTGGAAAAGTAATTGAAAGAACGATATGATGAGTATTTTAATTTTTACCGTAAGAACTAATGAAACGTATACAGATAAAGGTGTTTTTAGTTTCTACGAGAGAAGATATAAATGTTAACGTATTTATTTACTCATTACTGGTTTCGAATTCACTGAAACATAATCTTGACTTCGAAAAGCATCTCAATATCCGGCGTTCCCATCAGCATTTCCGGTATCAAGAATGAAACTTTCCGTTTCTTATCACTTTTGAAGAGGGGAGCTATCTAAAGCTTATTGCCATGATACTCTTTGACAGCTTTCAACTTAAACACCTGAATTTCAAACTATACTTATGGATGGAAGACACCCCCCCCCACACACACACCACAGATACTATCTCTATCTGTTTGTCTGTCTATCTTCTTTATATGTCTAATCCTTTATCAGTTTCATAAAAATCAATATTATTTTGTAATCAATTGATTTTAACAATTCTTGTTCAAATGATCTCAAATTCTAACTGCACGCGTAGAAACAACTCAAAATTTTATGTTCAAATGTTTTTATGTTTTTTCTTTTCAGGTGTTTAAAATGCCATTCACTGGAAAAGAAAAAGCATTTAAATATTTATCGTACAATTTTGTGAAATCAGAAAGTTCAGCTATTAAAGAAAAATATTTTACGTCTTATTTGTTATTAGTTAATTTACCTTTAAACATAAAAAGAAAAGAAAAACGAACATCTTTTAAATGTGCCAATTCCATAATTTTGCCAGGAATAGTAGATATGTTACGTTTCGATTATTTTAGTTTTCAAAATTTTCGAGTATTCGAGCTTATGTTATCGTCTAATTCATGTTTTAAAGCATGATAATCGGCAACTGATGGTCATTGATGTTTTGGTTTTAAGACACAAGTCACCGTCAATTTTAACAATTGTAGTTTGATTTGGTTCGTTTTCTTTCAATTTCTGAACTCTGTAAGCAATTTCAGCAGTTTTGAAACTAACTTTGAGATAAGGCCTTGAATATGAATAATAATAGTAATAATCAGAATCTAATTACTTTTATCCACCATCATTGATTATTGATATACTACTGCTACTACTACTACTACTGCTAATAATAATAATAATAATAATAATTATAATGATAAGAAGAAGAAGAAAATTACAAGTACTCAGGAATATTGGAAGCAGACCCCATCAAATAAGCGGAAATGAAATAAATAAATAGATAAAAAAAAGTACCTTAGATGAACGAGAAAGCTTTTCGAGACCAAGCTTGGCAGCGGAGATGTCATCAAAGAGATAAAAATCAGGCCAGTCTCCCTGGTTAGATACTCAAGACCATTCTTAGAATGGTCAAGGTAGGAGCTCAGACAAATGGACTAGAAGACAAGAAAATTGACGATGCTCAAGGTCATACGTCCAAGCGATGGCATAGACTATATGTGTTAAGAAAAGGAGGAAGTGGACTCGCCAGAATTGAAGGTAGCAGGGTTGCATTAATACGAGGACTCGAAAACTATATCAAAAAGAGCAAAGAAAGACTAATTGTAGAAGCTAGTAACAGCAGTAAGATCATCAGAACAAAAAGAACAACAACAAAACTCGGAAACAGAAATGAGAAGAAAAACAACTGTATGGATATTTCAAGCGACAAACTGACGAAATCTCACACGAGAAGACCTGCGTATGGCAACAAAAGAGAAAACTTTTGAGAGAAACTGAATCTCTTTTAATAACAGCGCCAAACAACGCCACAATGACCAATTATCTTAAATCGAAAATCGATAATGTGCAATAGAATTGCGAGTGTAGGTTATGTGATGAAAAATAGGAAACGATTAATCACATTAAAAGCGAATGCAGCAAACTAGCACAAAAGGAGTGCCACAATAAGCACGATTGGGTGGGAAGTTAATCCATAGGGAATTGTACAAGAAATTAAAAATTGACTATTCTATCCAATGGTATATACACAAACTAGAACCTGTTCCATAGAATGAACCATATAAAGTTCCCTGGTGTTTTGAAATGCAAACAGATCACCTAATCCCGGCCAGAAGACCAGACCTAGGGATATTCAACAAAAAATAAAAATGAATAAATGAACAAATTGATAGAAAATAAATATAAAAGAAAAAACTTGCCATAAAGTGGAGTTTACCGTCCCAGCAGACCACAAAGTGAAAATGAAAGAAAGCGAAAAGAGAGACAACTGCCTGGACCTCACCAGATAACCAAAAACTGTGGAATATGAGGGTGACGGCGATGCAAATCATGGTTAGTGTGCTTGGAACGGTCCCCAAAACCTTTTAAAGGAGACTGGAAGAATTAAAAATCAAGAGGAGAATCAAGACCATCTTGACGACGGCATTGTTGAGGTTGGTCAGAATACCGAGAAGAGTCCTGGATACATGAGAAGACTTGCTGTCACTCAGACTCCAGTGAAAGACCATAAGCTAACGCAGGTGAGAAAATTATAATTGTTTAAATTGACCTCACGGACAAATGGTACATGCATAACCCGGAATCAATCATGGAGAATGAGACGCACAAACTTCTCTGGGATTTTGATATACAAACGGATCATCTAATCTCGCCCAGACGACCAGATCTAGTGGTAGTGGAAAAAAAAAATAAAAAAAGAAGAGAGAACCTGTTGAATAGGGAACTTTGCTGTCCCGGCTGATCACAGGGTAAAACTGAAAGAAAGCGAAAAGAAAGATAAGTACCTGTACCTTGCTAGAGAACTGAAAAACTATGGTACACGAAAGTGACGGTGATACGAGTGATAGTTGGGGCGCTCGGAACAGTCACCAAAGGAGGGATAAAACACTGGAGGACTTGGAAATAAGAGGATGAGTGGAGACCGTCCAAATTGCAGCATTGTTGAGATTGGCCAGAGTACTGAGAAGAGTCCTGGAGACTTGAGGAGACTCGCTGTCCCACAAACTCCACTGAAAGACCATTAGCTAAGCTTGTGGGAAAAAATCGCAGAGGAGTAAAATAATAATAACATAGTTGAGTCATAGATATCTTTAGGTGTTTGCATGAAACAAGATTTGCAGTGAATATTTGTAGAAAGAACAACAATAATTTCTAATATTATCATATTTGGGATATATAAAACAGATTTTCCCTACTGGAAAAATTGGTACAAAACAGTCTTCCTTAAACTATTTTATTCTGTATGTACTTTAATCAGACCAAACAAAGCTCAGTAAATATCTACATATCTTAAGTCCATTTATTTCCTACTATATTGGCCTAATCTTTCTCACAGGAAAAACATTAAATGGCGTCGACGAAGCAGAGATAGATTAAACCAATTCGCTTGTCAAACGGAAGCATCACGCCAAAATCTTTAGTGTACTTTACCAAGAAATTAATATAAAATTCTCGATTATTTGGTAAAAAAATACGCTTCTTATTTACCATTAAAGCATTTTGTTTGCTGTTTTCAAAGGATGAATCTTGACTTCACAATAAAACAGTTTACCTTTCTATTCCATACGAAGGGCCTCAACAAATATGATCCCTTCCATTGCTGTCAACGATAGGCTAACAGCGACTTTAGATGAGCAAATCGTTAAAACATTTCACAGTAGAATTTTGGTGGCTGAAATATTAAAGATATTTTTATCTTTTATTTTTTTCGGTTTCTTTGTTTAATGGCATATTAACCTTCGTGGGTTATTTAATGCGAAAGCCATCTTTGCAGAATAGCAGCTTTGACACTATATAACTCATAGCTGGGGGTTTATACCTTTCCTGATGGTATTAGTCCCAAAGTGAACGTGATAGCGCGACAGGAGATCAAACTCACTTAATTCGAGACTGTGGTCCCGCACTTTAGCCATTACGTCACGGGAACACCCAAAATTATTCTTTTGAAATATACACCCGGAAAGAATATATTTCTCTATTCATAAAACAATGTCATAAGAAAACGATGTCATAAATAGTTACATTATTTAAAGAGTAATGTTAACAAGGTCAAATAAGGAAAACAATATTGTCCAGTCGGCTAGGGCTGTAGAATACACTGACTGCACCTCTGCAGAGGGGTAAGATCCCCCAAACGAGTGGATATGACACTAAGTAATCTGATGGTGAGGCGTCAGTAATACTGGAGCTTTAAGGAATGCGGAGTATCCCTTTATTGCTATCGCTCTCAGGTCCACTCTGGCTCGGAGTGGTAGCACTTGATATGGCCCTCTGGGTCAAATAGAACTAAACTGCGTCCTTATGATAAACTGAATTTCTTGAAATAGAACCTTTTTGATATGTAAACTGCGTAATCATGCTAAACTGGATTGTTTGAAATAGAACTGTTTTTGACAATGGAACTGTACTTACACTAAGCTGAATTCTTGGAAATAGAACTGTTTTGATATTTAACTGTGAGTGAATAAAACTATATTCATACTAAACTAAATTGTTTGAATTATAACTGTTTGACTAAACTGAATAGCTAGAAAGAGAAATGTTTTTGACAATTAAACTGCGTACTTATACTAAACTGAATTGTTTTAAATAGAACTGTTTATTTGTCAAAAATGGAATTGGCATTAAATAACATTCAAAGGTTGATATGCCATAAAACCCAAACAAACAAACAAATGAACGAACAATGACAATAATCGGATGATGTTGATTGCAAAAGTCGGAAAAGAAATAGAAACTTTTTAACCGTACACACACACACACACACACACACACACACACACACACACTATATATATATATATATATATAAACTAATTGTTACCTCATAGTCTCTTTAACAACTGTGACTAATGTTTTCATGCATAAAAATAAAATACAGTCATGTGACAGGTCACTGTGGGAGAAAAATATTCCCAGTCACGTGATCATTTGCCATCTCTATACTCTCAAACTTGCGCCAATAGTCTATACGTTCTCACATGACAGTACCCACACATGATAAGTACATAAACTTAAAAATTCCTTAAGGAGAGAATTAATGCAGCACTTCACAACACAGACGTAAACTCGTCCTTGATAATGACCAAAGATGTAAGAAAGTACTCGAACTCAGATTACCCTGGGAGGAGTCCCCGTAGCGTACTGCATGATGTGCTGGACTGCGACATCGTAGAAAGCGTGTTCGAACTCCAGTCGCGCTATGACGTTCATTTTCGGACTAATATTCTTTGAAAAAGTATAAACTCTCTTATCCCTTCAGATATAGGTTGACTACTGTTCTTCCACTAGGATGGATTTCGCATTGAATATCCCCAAAAGGTTGATTTTTTACAAAGAAACAAATCAGACCGCACCAACCGAGATGTTGGACAGTTTTAAAACTGTCCATAAACTAATTTACGACATCTCAATTGCCAAAAAGACAAACTGAATAAAAAAAAAACTAAATACTACATCCTTGTCATTTTCAATAAAACATGCCTACAAGAGAATATATATATATATATATATATATATATATATACGAGGATCATTAAATAAGTTTCCAGACTTTTTTCGTATGGGCACTTTTATTAATAGTACACACATGAAGCTCTAGTCCCCTTTGAAGTAATCTCCTCCGGCTGCAATGCACTTGTACCATTCCAAAAACTTCTGGAAGGCCCCATCGAAGTCCTCTTGTGTGAGCGTGTCAATGACTTTCGTCATAGCCTCTTTCATCTCCTCAATTGTCTCATAACGATAGCCTCTGAGCTTAAGGAATAAGCAAAAGTCACAGAGAGCAAGGTCTGGACTATAGGGAGGGTGAGGAACTGTCTTGATGTCCATCTTGGTCAAATAGTCTGTGACAAGGATGGAGTTGTGGACTGGTGCATTGTCCTAATGGAAATGTCACTGACCCGATTTGAAGAGTGCTGGCCTCTTCCGAGGGAATCTCTTCCTGAACTCCCTTAAAACCTCAACATAGTAACTCTAGCCCTACCCCTTTGGCCAAGCAACTCTGGTGTATTGACTTCCTTACTCCTCCCACGCCTCTCATCATCCCTGACAGACTCCTTGCCTTCCTTGAATCTCTTTTGCCACCCAAAAACTAATGCTCGATTCATGCAAGATGGTCCAAAAGCAGCCTGAAGCATGGTCCATACGTTTCTGTGGCATCATTTTTTCCAAGTTTAAAACAGAATTTTATTACATGTCGTTCTTCTAAAATGTCCTCACGTTCAGTTTGCATTTTTGAAATTCCCCAGCTGTGACAATCAGGCTTTGTAGGGTGTATTCCAATTGCTGCTGTCGCTGTTCATTTAAAGCTGAAATCATAAAAATTAGTCAGTCATCTCATAAGATGTATAGCAATAAAATACTGCATTTTCAGGAGTCAACGACAATTTTAAATACCTGTACAAAAGAAATCTGGAAACCTATTGAATTCACCACGTATATATATATATATATATATATATACACACACACTCTCACACACACACACACACACACACATACATATATATATATTATCAATTCGTGCTGTCAACATGGGTTTTCCTGACTCTTTTTCTCTCCATTCGTTCCTATCGTCCACTACTTCCGGTAGGTCTTCCAAACTACATTCTGTATCCGTCCAGAGCTGATGTCAAGTTCATGCGAGTCGGCCAAGGCAGGCACGTTCATCTGTAGGGGTCCATTGAAGAGTGTCACTCATGAGTTCGTCTTTGCTTCTCCAGCAATGTTTCGCATCTCTTTTTCGTCTTTCTTGGATGGTTTTTGAGATGGGAGGTAAGTGGCCATACAGCCGTTGTTTCGTGGGGTGTTGCTTCCAGGTTTTGTTCATATATATATATATATATATATATATATATATATATATATATATATATAACCTAGTGTTGATAGCTTTTTTCAAGTAGAAAACATACAGCAGGTACCTTAACTGCCAGTTCAGTTCAAATATCAAGCGAGAATGAAGTTAATTTTTCTTACCTATGAAATGAAAGGCTGTTTAAATTTACAAATATATCATGAGACAGCTGGAGTATGGATGGTCAAAAAATGGCAAAACTTGATAATATGTAACAAATGTATTTAGAACATTAAAGCAGCAACATATCAAAGGTAACGCCCTAATATTCTTGGAAAAAACATGTTACTTCGAGTCAAATCAAGTGACGAAAAATACGAATAGATATTGAAACAAAATCCAATATAACTTTCCAGTTTTAAATCTCCTGAACAAGAATACATTCTACAGAATATGCTAGTTGGCACCCTCACCCCACCAAAAAACAAAAACAAAAAACGAGCCAAAGTCATATTTATAGTTTTATTAACGAAGAGATAACGTAAGAAAAATAGAAAATCAGACATTTAAAGGCTTTACCAAGTGATTTTCTGTGAAAAGTCATTCTTTTAGACCTGCTGTCTGTCAGTTTCTTACATTATTTAATAGAAATACTTTCCCACTCATTCTTAATTGTTTCCCATAGCGTATCTTCATTAGAAAACAACTTACAAGACTGTTTCAGTTTAATTATACTCCAAATATTTTCAATTGGATTTAAAACTTTATGTTCAAGCCAGAAAATCACCTTTTATGGTTATGATTTTTCAGAAAGACATGGTTTTGTAAATTTGTTAGTATGCAGAGGTGCGTCATCGTGTAAAACGTGTCTGCTTGATTTACTGAAGAGAATAGCTTGTCAATAGCTGGTAGTTGTCCTTTCTCAAAATTATTAATGTATTCTTTAGCAAAATTAATATTCTGGTTGCATCGAATATATTCACCAACTCAAGAAGACAAGAAAGCTTCTGAAACTATTTCCTCACTATTTAATCGTTATTTTCAGACATTCTGGCAAGAATTTTGCATTTGATTTTTTAAGACAATATTCTGAAGAATTAGCAAAAAAGAAAACTGTTGATTCTTCTCATCATATTTTGTTCTCAAACGATTTTGATGCAAAATGTAATCTGTCCTTGACATTCTTTGTTCACAGCAAAAACTTATTTGCACATATATATGTCATAATTCCATTTTCTTTAAACCTTATGATGATCGTTCTTCGAAACAGAATCTTCTTATCATCAGTTTTGAACTCTTTAGCCAAGTTTTGTAAAATGTTTTCTTTCTGTCTCTTAGATTAGGTTAGGTTACTTAGTTTAATGGCATATCAACCTTTGATGAATATTTAATGCCAAATCCCGTTTACATATGATTTTCAAGTGAATAGCTGGTAGATAACATTTTTAACCAAACAACCAACCAATTCAATCTAATATTAAGAAACAGTCCTATTCGACCCATAGATGGGATCCTAACGGTTACTGCCACTCTAAGTCATAGTAAACCTGGGAGTAATGGAAATTAAGCAATACTCCACATTCACCAAAGCTCAAAGACTTGAGCCTCACCCTCAGATTTAGTTTAGTGTCCTAATAGGACACTCGTGGTGGTTGTGGCAGGGTTTTCCCCACTTTGTAGAGTTGCTGTCGGGATATTCTACAACCCGAATCGTCTGGGTTTTCTTTCTGTCACGCAAATTCTTTTCATTGATTGTCTATTTTCGTGGAAGATATTAAACGACCAGAACCCATTTTTCTTGTAATAGGAACATTTTTATGTAAACTAGTTCTATTCACAGTGGATGAATATTTCTGAACATTGTTATGATAAAAATCTGTTTATATTGTATTTCATTTAGTCTCATTGTTATAAATGTTTTTATTTTTTCATTTAATTGAGGACATTTTTTCTTCGGTGACATTTTCAATTTAAATCGTAGGTATAGGGTCTCTCAATATACATGGCTATATAGGGTGTCTCAGTATAAATGAGACCCATGTGACAGCTAATAACTCTGCTAATAATAACGTTGTGGTCTTTTTTGTTTCAGATTTTAAAATAGTATACTATAACAACTATTAATTCTCGATCACAATGTTTGAACACGAGAGGAAAATATTTTGCGTCACTACTTATTTGGAGACAAAATCATTGAAAACTGTCTCAAAATAGATGCAACCCATTTATATGATAATGATTTATTACTGAGACAAGAAACTAAAAAAAAAAAAAATTGCGTGTCCTAGAAGCTGATAAAATACCAATAAAAAAAACATTGATTTAATGTCTCATACTCAAAGGATGCATTTTTTACGGTTCGTGTTCCAAATAAACGCCATTGTACTTTTCTCAGTTATAAATTATCATATTAATGGATTGCATCTATTTTGAGACACCCTGCCCTTTATTACTATTAAGTTTTGAAAAAAAATCCAGTAAAAATCATTAATTTTACTTAGTGAAGTGAAATATTAAAATAGTTGGCCCATCAGTGTATTTTCAGATATTAAATGACACGTCGTTGGTCAGTTGGAAAGTGAGAAATATCAACGGAAATTCATCAGAGTTGACATTGAGATATCGTCGATTATCTAAATATACAATACTATTTTTCAATTCCATAAGCAATACATCTCTAAATTCACCACCACTGACAAACACTTATTGGGTTTTATTGTATTTCTATAGTAAAATTATTCATTGACACTTTCTTTTAAGGTGAAGCCGTGTCAATACAGTGAAGTGTCCTCGTGGAGTAGTGGTTAAAGCGACGGACTGCGGAATCGTAGTAAGCGAGTTCGTACTCCAGTCGCGCTATTACGTTCACTTTCGGGCAAATACCCTTGGAAAAGGTATGAACTCCCTTATCCTCCCATCTATGGGTAAAATAGTACCACTACTGTTCTTCTAGGAGAATAGATTTGGCATTAGATAACCTATAAAGGTTGATATGCCATTAAACAACCAAACCAAACCAAACCAAACGAAAACATAGTAATCGAGTTCAAACTCTAGTCGGATAATTACGTTCATATTCGGACAAAAACTCTTAGGAAAGATAGAAACCTCCTTATCCCTCCAGTTATAGGTTAAATAGTACTATTTCTAGTCTTCCACAAGGAGGGCTTTATCATGCAATAACCCATGAAGGTTAATATGCCATAAAAAAGAAACCAAACCAAACCAAACCTATCTCATACAAATAATCTCAACGCAGTTGTATGATTTCAAGTGCTTCAATTTAATACTAATAATCTGAAAATAGAACCGAATTCGACCATTTCAATAGTACTGTATTGATGCACCACTTTATCTCAAACGAAACGCCCGGAGAAAAAGCTTGATAAGAACTATAAGGAATGCTACGAGTTGTTGACAGCAAATCCTGGAAGCATCACTCAGCAAAACAATAGCTGTACGGCTACTTACGTCCCATCTCACAAACTTTTCAAGTAAGACATGCTGATCACTAATGATAAGGACGAACACATAAGCGTTCTTCTTCTGTGATCTCCTACGCATAAACACACCGACAAGTAAGAAGGAGAAGAAAATATAGACATATTTCTTCTTCTTCTTCTTCTTCTTCTTCTTCTTGGATTGTATACAACCGATTCGTTTCCTCATGGAACTCTGGACTTTTTACCGGGAACACCCGTTTGTTGCCATAACTGACAGGTCCACTTTGACTCGGGGTGGTTGTCCCTATTTGGATTCTATGATTCATATAGATCTGTTTAAAATCATTTAGGAATACTTGAGAGATATGACTGGGCGCAAATTATTAGTATTTAGAATAGCTACAGTTAAATAGTTACTTGAAACCGTATAATTGTTTGCAAAAAGACAGAGCCCAGTTGGCTGAGGCGGTAGAATACACCGGCTGCATCTCTGTAGAGGGTAAGACTCCCCTAATGAGTATCCTGTTTATAACACCAAACAATCAGATGGCGAATACGGAGTACCCTTTCGTTGGCATCGCCCCCAGGTTCACTCTAGCCCAAAGTGGTTGCATCTGATAGGGTCCTATCTATGGGTCAAATAGAAATGTTTGATATTTCAACTGAGGGCAAATCACCGACGTGCTAAACTGAATTGTTTGAAATAGAACTGTTTTATCATTTAACTGTGTGTAAACAAATTACTGATATTTAATTGAATTGTTAGTGATACATAGCGACACTTGGAACAAATTGACTTTGGTCCATGATAAATTGAATTGTTTGAAATAGAACTGTTTGATAATTCAACTGTGTGTAATCAAATGACTGATGTGACTGATACGTAGTAACACTTGGAACTGTTCATGTTTGTTGATTTGTTTACAAACTATATATTTACAAACTATATATATATATATATATATATATATATAAACCGGATTTGGCATTAGATAACACACAATGTTTGATATGCCATAAAACAAAACCAAATCTAAACCCCGAAAGACAGATTTGACATTAAGTAACCCAACAAGTGTTGTCATGCAATAAAACAAACTAAAGCAACCAAAATACACACACACACACACACACACACGCATACACATATATATATATATATATACGTATGTAAGCACCCCTTTAAGTGGTAAATACCTATTTTTTAGTTCTTACCATGTTCCTGTCAAACTATCTTGGCATTGTTAAATATATTAGGCGTAGACTCTATCAGAAACAGCAATTCACTGCTGACAAATCGGGTGGAGGCTTTTTGGGTACAACTGTACAATGATAATTGCCTATTTCACCCGCGAATTCAGATAATCAGGGTGGTTTCTCTCTCAGTCTCTCTGTCTCTCAATCTTTCTTTCGCCTATTACAGTGGAATATATTCGATGAGACTTGCTCTAATTTCATATCACATTACAATGACAAACTCCCGCGAAATGATGTCATCTTCTTCCGCCATTGGGGACGCCATTAGTACGAGTCACGCAAAAAAACTGTGAGCAAAAGTCTTGACAGGTGGTCCCTACTGATGCATCTCATTAATACGAATCATTTAGGTCACTGCATGTATGATGAATCTTCGGCTATAACGTTAAGCTATCTAGTTATAGTTTCTTCATTCAATTTAGATCGGCCAGATCTCCGATCATCAGGAAAAAGACGCTGTAAAACTCAAAAGAAGACAGCATTACAACGTTCTATCCCTGTTTTTTTCAGTTTCCCTCTTTCTTCCTCAAGCTAGCTAGCTAGCTAGCTAGCAAGCAATAAATCTTAAACCAAGAAAAATAGAAGCAATCACTTACAACAGTATGCTTACTCGAGTTTCAAACTATATGTAACTTTCCCTCTATCACCCTTCCAGAGAAGAAGTCTGGGGGTTTCACTGATAGAAGAGGTTAAAGGTGACTTAGATTGAAATAAACGATGAGAAAGTTTCCATTCTAAGTTTAAGCAGTTTCATTTCTGCAGTACTACAGGGTAGACATGTGTTTTTTGTTATAACGTTTTAAAACTCACTTTTTAAGCACTTGTTTGCAA
Source organism: Sepioteuthis lessoniana (assembly GCA_963585895.1). Classification (NCBI taxonomy): domain Eukaryota; kingdom Metazoa; phylum Mollusca; class Cephalopoda; order Myopsida; family Loliginidae; genus Sepioteuthis; species Sepioteuthis lessoniana. Next base: position 4,799 of record CAUZXS010004771.1, on the reverse strand, counting down.
GTTTTTTCCATCCCAGGGATCAAGTGGCCACCTCTTTGTCTCCTCAGTTCGTCTCCTTAATTTTGCGGGAGATTCGCAACTTAAAACACAGGAAGCAATCTTCAGAAGTTTGGACGACACCAGTGAAATACCAGTGACCGCTGGAGAAGACCCCACTATCGCTACCACTCTAAGTTTGGTGCATAACTGGATCCAAGGTTTAGAAAATAATTCTCTCAAACCATACATACCAATTGCTTTTTATTTATTTACAAAGAGAATCTACTTAAAACTTGACATAAAAACTATTTAAGAATTTTTAGAAGCTTTTTGAAGCTCAAAATATATAAAAAAATATCTAGGATAATTGAAATTTCTGCTTCGAAATATCAAAATAAAAATCGACTTTTATGATATCAAAAAGTTTGAATTCTTGAGAAAAATATTTATTAAAATTAACTGTATAAAACATTCTCTAATAAAAATCTTAATTTTGTAGATAATTGTTAGAATATTTTTACATCCCTTTCATGTAGACTTGCATAAAAATTGCTTTGTGAACTTTTGGTGTTGATGGATAGCTGAGTTGCTTGACATTTTTAAAAACAGTTTCAATTTGTGAATTTTGTGTAAATATCATATATATTCTAAAAAAAAAAACAACCCAAAAAACAAATGAAATAATTCTATGGCCATTAAAATTACCGAGTCTATTTGACTGAACGAAAAAATCCAACGCAGTGCATTACAATAAAATAGAAGTAAATTTCCTACTTAATTTATTTTATAGTATCAAATCCTCTGGAATAAATAAACTAGAGAAAAATTAGAGATGGGTTCAGTTGTTGGATTTGAATGAATACTAAAATAAGATATTATTATTATTATTATTATTATTATCATGAATATTCTTGGTAGAATAACATACTCACCTGAAGAGTCTTCACAATAAAATTAGTCGCTTGTGTCAATAGCGTAGTAAGTTTCATACTGAGATAATAAATCAATCGAAGAGATCAAGAATTTGGTTAAACTTGAGCTGCAGAGAACGTTCTATCGATTTTCAAATCAAATCTGATGTTGTTATTTCGTTATATAATTCAAATTAGCATAATTATATCAACGATTTATCATTGAGATTTTGTATACTGGTTCGCAAGGAAATTCCTTTACCGAATAAAAAATTTTAGGTTTATCTACTCGTCAGTGTTCATAGTTGAATGACTTGAAAAAGATGAGGTGTCAACAAAAGTACGTGAAAATTGCAATAATTACAGAAATGTGAAGTTACATTTATCATATTTACCCAACCCCTCCGCTCGGGCAGGATATGACACAGTTTAACAGGTTTGAATTCAGAGTTTTTCCTTCTCCTAGACTAGTTGCTTTACCAAGGCTAAAGAACCAGTCTGCCCTACTATTTACCCATAGCTGGAGGGAGAATAATTGGATTCATACCTTTCCCAAGGGTATTAGTGCAATGTGAAATGCAATCAGGCTCGTCCAGGTTTGAACTCGTGTCGCCGTGTCCATTTCCTACGACGATAACCATTACACCACGGGCACATTTATACCACCAAGATATGATGTGGCCCAATCGGCTGGGGCTGTAGAATACATCTACTGTATCTCTGCAGAGAGGTAAGACTCCTCCAACGAGTGTCCAGGATATGATATTAAACAATCTAATGGTGATGCTCTAGTAATTCTGGAGCTTTGGGGAATGCGGAGTACTCCTTCATTGCCGTCGCTCCCAGGTCCACTCTGATTTTGAGTGGTAGCACGTGATAGAGTCCTACCTATGGGTCAAATATAACTAAACTGTACTTATGCTAAACTGAATTGTTTGAAATAGAACTGTTTTTGACATGTAAACTGCACTTACACAAAACTGAATTGTTTGAACTAAACTGAATTGTTTGAAATAGAACTGTTTTGACATTAAACTGTATGTAAACAAAAACAATACATATACTAAACTAAATTATTTGAATTATAACTGTTTGACTAAACTGAATAGCTTGAAATAGAAATATTTTTGACATTTAAGCTGTGTATTTATGCCAAACTGAATTGTTTAAAATAGAACTGTTTATTTGCATGAAAATGGATTTGGCATTAAATAATCTACAAAGTTTGATATGCCATTAAAAACAAACAAACAAGATATGTTAGATAATAACAAATCTCTACTTATCTCTCTTTGGCTCATAATTCCCACAATACACTCAGTCCATTACTTTTCAGACAAACTTCGTATATATATATATATATATAAGACGTCGTTCAAAATGTTCTAAACCTCTCCTCGAAAGAAAAGCCATAGCTGAACAATTTTGTTGTAGCAACGCATTACCACTTATAAAACAAGAAAAGCGAATTCGGATTTCTGGCTTAATCCTATTTACCAACCCCTCCGCTCGGGCAGGATATGACACAAGGTCAATTTTTAAGCGGCGTTTAACAGGTTTGAATTCAGAGTTTTCCTTCTCCTAGACTAGTTGCCTCACCAAGGCTGAAGAAATCAGTCTGCCCTACTATTTACCCATAGCTGGAGGGAGAATAATTGGATTGATACCTTTCCGAAGAGTATTAGTGCTATGTGAAATGCAATCAATCTCCTCCAGGATTTGAACTCGTATCGCCGTGTCCATTTCCTACGACGATAACCATTACATCACGGGCACCTTCATTTTTCTGCAGGTGAGACCCATACGAAGGTGAGAAGTAGACCATAAATCTAAAATCTGGGTGAGGATTAGAACTTTTTGAACGACCCCCAAATATATATATATATATATATATATGGACCATACTCAACTGTTAGAGTAGTTGTCTTTATAAAGGAGTGTGCAAACGGCGGGCAAAAGAATGCAAACTTGATGTCGAACAACTCACTGAGCTTTTTGTGTACCATGTCGGATAGATACATATATGTATATGCACAATTATGTGCATATATATATATATATATATGTGTGTGTAATATAATGTCCGCGTGATTTCGTTTTATACCTTTGGGTTTAGTTAGGCTGAGAACCTTTTTGCTCAGTGCATGGGTTAGCTAGGTGCAACATGAACGCAGGTGTTCACTCGCGCGTGGGGGACGGATGTGTCATTCAGAGATGTCAAAATAAAAATCCCAGATAGAGGGATGTGAATGACGTCAAGCACCGGAAGCGCGCGGAGGATTTTGGGAGATTTGAAAAAGTCAGTTAGTTGAGTTGAGAACTAGACACCGAACGAGAAGGGTCGTCTTTCGGGGCTGGCAGAGGCCAGACGAATTTGCGCGCTATGGGCGCCGCACGAGATGGGACGCAGATGGAACAGTCATCATAGAAAGATTGTGCATCTCTCTTCCTTATGTCGAAACCTTTAACTCAAAGGTAATAAAAGGTTTCGTACCTGAACTAAGAAGTTGTAAGTGTTTTGTGTTTCGGGATTCCTATGTTCTATGTATATATATTATGAACATTCTATGTACGTTTCACGTATCCGTATCTGGCTATGGTACACACACACACACACACACACACACACACACACACACATATATATATATATATATATATATATATATATAAGTGTGTGTGTGTGTATGTGTGTGTGTGTATTTATGTTTCGAACAATTTAAAGTGTTCATCTTTGATGAGGGGGCAAAAAGATTTATACATACACATCGGATACAATCGATTGAGAGTGTAACAAAGATATGATTAATAAATAAATAGACAAATGGATAAATGAAAGGAGGAAGAGAGGAAGAGCGTAAAGCAAGGCTTTTCAAATAAATTGAGCTCTCGGTAGCCGTTAAGCGGATATATGTAAACAAAACAAATGTGAAACATAAGCGTTTAAATTTCCTTCGCTTGCGCTAATTTCCTCGTGGTAGAATCTCGGATTAGCGTTTGAGTCAGCCGGGTTTCGATCCCAGCCTCGAGAATCTCGCCTGTCACGCCACACTGAAGAGTTATGATACAACGAAACAGTCTGTCTGTGGATGACAGTATATATATATATATATATATATATATATATATATATATATATATGTCTATCTTGTTATTTCAGCGTCACACCCTCTACCGATTGTTTCCCCGTTAATATATCATTTTTTAAATATTTATTTTAATTTTCAAATAAGTATTTGTCAATCTATTTTTTCTTTATTTTTCTCTCTCCTGCCTCTCTCAATATATATATATATATATATATATATATATATATATATATATATATTAGTTTATATATATATATATTATTTTGTATATATATATATATTAGTTTATATATATATATTTATATATATTAGTTTGTATACATATATATATATATATATATATATATTAGTTTATATATATATATTAGTTTATATATATATATTTATATATATTAGTTTGTATACATACCTATATATATATATATATATATATATTAGTTTATACATATATATATATTAGTTTATATATATATATATTTATATATATTAGTTCATATATATATATTCATATATATATATATATACATTAGTTTATATATATATATTAGTTTATATATATATATTAGTTTATATATATATATATATATATATATATATATATATATATATATATATATATATATATATATATATATATATATATATATAAAGCTTGGGAGAGTTAGAGTGAGAGGATATATATTTATGTGTATTAAGATATTTTCAAAAGTAAGTATGAGATAATACCCTGTTCTGTCACAAGTTTATATCATTTTAGTGTCACTAATTTTAGAAGAATGAGAGTTGCTATTGTCAATTTATTTGAGAGATAATAACTGTC